>CAJHQP010001492.1:0-113539 GCA_905132765.1 Moricandia arvensis
TTTGTGATTACATGTAGTTGCTAACGATAAGTCAGCATGCTAACGAAATATATGATCTTTACTTCACCTTCGTACGAGCTACATTTTGAATAAAACAAAAAAATATATACTACAAGATGCATATATAGAGTTAATGCCTATGATATATACTTTCCCTACACGACAAAACGTCTTCCTTTTTTACATCTTAAATCATATTTTATAATATAGAAAGAAAACGAGTCAAAATTGAATAACATCTTACAAATGTGTGCATGTATAACTCTATATATTGCGATACAGCTAGCTACAATGTTCCAATCTATTACAAGCCAAAAAAGAAAGAAAAATACAACTATAATATCATGAGCTCCGTAGCACAGCTATTCAAGAACAACCCCGTAAACCATGACCGCATCATCCCATTAGACTTCACCAACACCAAAACCTTACCCGACTCTCATGTTTGGTCCACACCTGAACTCGAACCCGAAACTGAACTCATGTCCCCACCCATTCCAGTCATCAGCTTATCCAGCCACGAGCAGGTGCTACTAAGACATGCCTGTGAGGAATGGGGTGTGTTTCATATCACAGACCATGGGGTCCCACTCTCGTTACTCCACAACGTTGAGTACCAAATGAAAAGGCTCTTCTCTTTACCCATGCATCGTAAGATCCTAGCTGTCCGATCACCAGACGAGTCAACTGGTTATGGTGTGGTTCGGATCTCCATGTTTTATGATAAGCTTATGTGGTCTGAGGGATTCTCCGTTATGGATTCCTCTCTTCGGCGTCACGCTACACTCCTATGGCCTGATGATCATGCCGAGTTCTGGTGAAATCATGACATTTTTTATATATTTGATATATACGTTTGGCTCAATTATATTTACCAATAACATTATAATGGTACTTTGGCTTTAATAACGCAGCATAAACACATATTTTCTCAAAGTATCAACAAAAACATGATTAGTTTTGAAACATATAATTGAGAACACTGATGTAGGAAACTATGCTATATGTTCATTGAAAGTTATTATGCCCAAATCCAATATAATATTATCAGGAATTGTGAAATTTTTGGGTTCCTGATTCCTGATTGGTTGCGGTTGTGGATTTATATTTTTGCTGTAGAATTTATGTTATAGAATTTTATGCTGTAGCTGTAAGATTTTTAGCTGTGAATTTTAAAAAAAAAGCATGATTGGGTAATATTAACATTATACATTTGTATTAAAATATATTATATTAACATTAAAATAAAATAATATTTAAAATTAAAATTTGTAAGTTGGTTAATTATTGTAGAAATTATAAAATGATTATGATATAACTTAACATATATAATTTTTATTTATATATGTATGTGAATTTTTTTTTAATTTATATACCATCTATATGTATACATTGATAGTACGTGTAACATTTTTTTGTGGACTATATATGTAAGAAATATATAATTATATGGATATTAGTGAAATATATTACTACTATATAGGAAAGAAATCGTACGGGTGTTTCTAGAAAATAGAAAAATATTTTCAAAAGCAGTTGAAGGAGTGCTCTAGAAAATTAGCTTTCCACAGCCATAAAATAAAAGAAAAAATAGATGTAGCTGTGAGATCAAAAAAATTAACCAAAACTTGATTGCTTTTATTTTAGTGCTTTGGAGAGAACTAACGCTGTGCACAGCACTCACATCTTTCTCCAATCATCCCCATAGTTACAAAGTTTTTTTTTTAACATCTTGTATATGGTTTCTTGAAAATGCAGCAATGTGATAGAAGAGTATCAGAAGGAAATGGAGGATTTGAGTCACCGACTAGTAAGCATGGTGATGGGTTCGTTAGGACTAACACACAAAGAACTGAGACGGCTTGTACCGAACATAACTGGTTCAAGAACCGTCTCGTGTCAATCTTTTCTGCAGTTGAACTCCTATCCGGTCTGCCCTGACCCTGATCTAGCCATGGGTTTAGCCCCTCACACTGACTCTTCCCTACTAACCATCCTCTATCAAGGCAACATTCCAGGTCAGTAATTATATATAGGAGATCGCCAAATTGTTGTTGTAGTTGTTGTATTTATAGAATTTATACTCTCAAATCGATCTAACACCCATATATTCTTGATAATAACAAAATTATAAAGTATATACTTAAGATGCCGCTCCTACGCCTATATATATATTAAGTTCCCATTTTTTTTAGAACATCCCAAATTGAAAGAAGGCTAGATAGAATATATATAGGGGAATGGGTCAAGAACTTCACTGTTAATTAGTTTTGAGTTAAAATTTGATAAAAGCAAATTGAAATAATTTGATTTAAAAATACATACTATAGTAACTAGTGAATATCTCTTCTGGAAACCGGATATATAACGTTACTTATTTTGACTATAATTTGCTTTTTTAGTAACATCGTAAATGGTCAGAGTGGATTATTCATATCTAGTAATTTGAACACCAAATAAAAGAATTCTTATAAAATGCATGTATATACATAATTTTTTAATCTACTAAGTGGACGTATGCGATCGCTTCTCAGATAGTACCAAATGTATGCATTCATTCCAAAATAACATAAAACTGTAAGTTATGCAACATGGATTGCATTGGTCAGGTCTAGAGATTCAAAACCAACAGGCAGAAAAGTCGAGATGGATTGGAGTGGAGCCAATAGAAGGAGGTCTTGTTGTCATAATGGGAGATTTGTCTCATATCATATCCAATGGACGGTTCAAAACCACGATGCACCGTGCGGTGGTGAACAAGACGCACCACCGTGTCTCAGCCGCATATTTCTTCGGACCACCCAAGAACCTTCAGATCGCTCCGTTGACTGCCGACACGGACCATCCTCCTCTCTACCGCCGTTTGACATGGGAAGAGTACCTTACAGCCAAAGCAACACACTTTAACAAAGCCTTGACTTTATTTCGTTGCTGAAACATAAAATAATAAGTAACGTCTACTTTGGTTATTGTTTACGTCGTTGCATTTTGTAAGAGTATTCCTATTTTATGTCAAAGTTTCTAAAAACATATGTTGAATAGTTTTTTTTTGTTTGTCAAAATGTGAATTCATCTCATAGAAATAGTATTGAGATCGATAACAGAACAACTTGAATCTAAAGCTGCTAAGACTTAGCAATAGACTATCTAAGAACCCCCAAAAAGATAAAAAAAATTCTTAAACACAAAGTTAGGCTTAAACTGATTCCTGGTGAAAAATTTAAGGTTAAATAAAGGTAAAGAGATCAGCTATTGGCCATCCGTTAGGCAAAGCTTAATCGCTGTCGAAACCGCAAAAAAAAAAGCCGCCATTGGAGAAGTTAGTAGGGAGACAACTTGGAAGGATACCTCACAACACAGATAGGCGGAGGCGGTTAGGCATCCCGGCCCTGTCCATCGCAAGGTGAAGCTGACTTCAAAACTGAACAAACTCTAGAAGCTCAAGAAGGAGGTACCTGTAGATCCGAAAGGACATATAGCAAAAGCATTCATTGAAACACAAACAGTCTCTTGCAATGCAGGCGGAGGTTTATGCTTTCTACTCCAGCTCCATCACGTAGGAGATATGCTAAGCAAGCGCCCAAGAGGCAGAGTACATCAATCCCAGCTTCTTTCCACAGGCTTGCAGAACAGGAATCACGAGACTCCGATTAGTCTTGTTTAAAGTATCGTATTTAGTGTTTAGCTCAATGTCGGGTTTCATCTGTTGATTTTGTTAATGAACATGAAGGTTTGTGTACAGCCCCAACCGCCTTCGTTAATGCGTTTCCACGTCTGACCATCTTTCGGTTGCTTCCTCATGCTTATGTGATCTGTACGGAAGTCACAGCTAAGGAAAGATTCAGTCATGCTATGAATATCAGTCTAGATAGTGTTCTTGACAACATAAGATTCGAGCTTGTGGCATAACATGTTAGGTTGTTATATCGTTAAAGCAACACACATCTCTTGAGCATATCACATTCATCATTACACCATCTCCCAAGGTTTTTTCTTTTTTTTAGTCAGAAAACTTAGCAACATGGACTTCTTGTAGTGAGAATCACCCTGGCTTCTCCATCGGTTACAATATATTGTCTTCTTTCATTCGCTGCAATAGAGTGTATCAACGTCGCTTCTGCCTTCTCTTATATAAGTGTTGACAAGAGCATGTTACATTTATCTGTTCGCAGATATACAAATCCTAAGAGATGCAACAAGGCTCTCTACTTCTTTGAAGCTTCCTTCATCCCCAAGCCAACTCAAAACACTTATCAGTGCCAATATAAAATACTCCATCCGTTTCATTTTACTTGTCGTTTTAGGTTTTTACACACAGATTAAGAAAACATTTAGTTTTATCATATTTTCTAAATAAAAACATATTACTTATAAACCTAACCATATTTCAACCAATCAAAAATAGAATAACATATAAAATTAATAAATTTTGCATTGAAATCATAAAACGACACTTATTTTGAAACGAAAATTTTACTCTACAACAACATCTAATTTGAAACGGAGGAGTATTAATTATGAAGGCACACACTCACACACGTTGTATTTTCTCTCTTAACAAAGCCCTATTAAATTACTAATCAAATTTTATCACAACAGATCACTATTAAATCTCTAATAAAGTCAATTTATAAGTGTTTTGTCTATTTTGAAAAATAGGTATTTGATATTATTGTCTAAATAATTTTTTTATTAAGTAATTATCAACTAAATATTTCTTAACATTTTTATCTATTTACATATGACAAATCTTGTGAAGATTTCATAAGAAAAAAAAAGGTATCATTTGCCCCAATAAAATGTGCGTGAGCTTACACGCACATACTTTTTTTAATAATAAACACCAACAATTTACTCCCTCCGTTTCGTTTTACTTGTCGTTCTAAGTTTTTACACGCAGATTAAGAAATCATTTAATTTTACATATTTTCTAGATAAAAACACAATTACCTATACACCTAACCACATTTCAACCAATAGAAAAATAGAATAATAGATAAAACTAATAAAATTTGCATTGAAATTATAAAACGACACTTATTTTGAAACAAAAAAAAAATCTCTACAACGACAACTAAATCGAAACGGAGGTAGTATGTTTCATTTATCTGGCATTATACTCTTAATGTCTCTAGATTTTGTTTATGTTTATACCAGTTGACTCATTTAATACATCTTCCTTTTTTTAAAAATGACATCTTCTTGATTCTCAAATTTTCATATACATCCAAGAGTTAAGAGTAAAAGAGCCTTGGTTTTTGACTAAGCTTAGCCTAAGGTTTATTGTGTGTAGCTTGGTCTCCAGATTTTATTGATACACAATCTCTGACATGTTTTACTCGGAATCTCAGTCTTTTAAAAACAATATGTATCTCTAGTTCAGTTCTGCCCCCCTCCCCCAAGAACCTATAAAGAACACCACCTCCCCAACACTAAAAATCATCATAACAACAACAAAACTATGAGAGAAATGGATAACTTGGATGCTTTGGTGAGGGGAGACCATCAAGTGAATGAAGAGAAGCCTCCACCACGAAGGTGTCCAAGGTGTAACTCAGACAACACCAGGTTCTGTTACTACAACAACTATAGCTTGGCTCAACCTCGCTACACCTGCAAGAACTGTCGTCGATTATGGACTCATGGTGGGACTTTAAGGAACATACCTGCTGGTGGCAGTGAGCGTAAAACCAAGCGTTCAAGGATAGATCAACCATCCGCTGCTCAAGTGGTTCTTGTTGACACACAACAGGTTCATCATTACCAGCCTTTCTTACATGATCAAGAAAGCAACAATTTTGTTGGATCTATTGGTGGTTCTTCTTCTTCTTCTGTTCCTGTTGTTGGGAACCATTTCGGTTCTTTGGCTGAGATTCATAGTGATATGGTGTTTCCAGTTGGCAGTCATCCACCAATGGATGGGTCGTTTCCCCAGGGCTATTATTACCATGTTGGATCTAGTGATGTGGTTGGTAATCCTTTGACTAATGATAACAGTTACCATGTAAATCAAGAGGATCGAACAAGCCAAGACAGAGCTTCAACAACACCATGAGCATGAATCATAATGCCAGAACTAGTGGAAGCAGAGGATAATAAGGCACTGCTCACATGAGTAGTATAAATATATCTAATTATCCAGTAATATAATTTAGACATAAGTTGCTTGTCAGGTCATTGTAAAAATATAAATAACTAATTATCATCAGTTAGTTGTGTCTTATAGTCTTGTGTCTTTCATAACTGATGAGTAAGATATCTATGTGTGTTTCAAATGTTCATGTATTGCTCTATTTTAATCTATTCTCTGTTTTTAAATTACACCTAATCACATTATATGAGATGCTTTAGTGTACAAATATGGTAAATCTTTGGTTATGTCTATAATATTAAGCTTGTATGTATGTTATCAATCTGGATTTCTACAAAAGACTGTTGAGTATATGTTGTTCCAGGGTCATAAAATAAGAATTGAGCACTGTGTGGCTCAGATAGAGTTCTCTTTTACCATGAAAATGAAAAAGTTAATGTGTGAGCCCGAGTTCGAACCAGGGACCTCTATTGTGTGAGACTAACGACATGCAGTCAAATTTTCGGATCGGGTTCGAGTCGGGTCTTGTAGGGTCTGCTTTTTGGGTCTTAGATATTTAGACCCAAAAGGGTAATTAAACATCTAATTGAACATCTAGTCTGTACTAAAGGATCTCTCTCTTCTAAATGACCCTAAGCTTTCAATGATTCATGTTCTTGAAAAATGGCGTGGAGAAAGGAAACTACATCAAAGAAAAGAAAAGAGCTTTGTTGATTAATCAAAGAGTTGACAAAGTACACGCGTTACGCACGAGAGTTTATTTGTCCTTTCTTGATCTCTCACTCGAATGGATTGTGTTCATGTGAGAACCTTAGTCTGTTCCAAACCTTAAGCTGTTTCAACTCTATCATTTTCTCATGACTAAAAGGAAGATGTGGCTAATTAATCCCTAAAAAGGTGATATATAGAGGTGATTTTGTGGTTTTGAAAATTGGTTACTTGATAAAGTGTTTTGTTATGAGTTTCTTGCTTTCTTGATTTTCATCATTTCTCCCTTTTCAATTCTCACCATCTGTATCCATTTCGAATATGGTCAAATTAGTATTTTCTGCTATAAATTAAATTTCTCACACACATACACACTTTCTTCCTTTCTCAAAACTAATTACTATTGAACTTGATTGCACACTTTCTTCCTTTCTCAAAACTAATTAAACTTGATTACGTGTTTTGCAAGTTTCATAATCCATATATTGTTAGTATCTTGATTCAAAAAATAATTTCTTTACGTGACACTTACGTCCCTTTTTCAAAACTACTCTCACAAGATGTATCCATTTTGTATATGGAAAAAATCCTCAACCATATCTTTTAACAATAAACTCTTATGATGTGCCAATATAATCTCTTAATTATGAAAGGCACACACTCACCCATATTGTATTTTCTCACTTAATAAAGGCCTATTAAATTACTAATTAAATTAATTTATAAGTGTTTTGTCGTTTTCGAAAACTAGATATTCAATATTATTATTTAAATATTTATTTTCTTTTTATTAGAAAATAATTAAACATTTCTCAACATTTGTATCTATTTAGATATGACAAATCTTGTGAAGATTTTCTAAAAGTAACGTATATTCTACCTCCAATGAAAGTGCGCGTGAGCTTACACGCATGTACTCTTTTTCATAATAAACACCTACAATTTATGTTTTATTTGTCAAGCATAATACTCTCAATGTCCCTAGATTTTGTTTATGTTTATACCACTTGACTCATTTAATGACATCTTCTTGATTCTCAAATTTTCATATACATTCAAGAGTTAAGAGTAAGAGAGCCTTGGTTTTCGACTAAACTTAGTCTAAGGTTTATTGTGTGTAGATTGGTCTCCAGATTTTATTAATACACAATTTCTAACACGTTTTACTCGGAATCTCAGTCTTTTAAATACAATATGTATCTCTTGTTCAGTTTCCACTCCCTAAAAAACTATATAAGAACACCTCATCCCCAACACTAAAAATCATCACAACAGTAACAACAACAAAACCATGACAGAAAAGGATAACTCGGATGTTTTGGTGAGGGGAAACCATCAAGTGAATGAAGAGAAGCCTCCACCACGAAGGTGTCCAAGGTGTAACTCAGACAACACCAGGTTCTCTTACTACAACAACTATAGCTTGGCTCAGCCTCGCTACACCTGCAAGAACTGTCGTCGATTATGGACTCATGGTGGGACTTTAAGGAACATACCGGCTGGTGGCAGTGACCATAAAACCAACCGTTCAAGGATAGATCAACCATTTTCTGCTCAGGTGGTTCATGTTGAGACACAACAGGTTAATCATCACCAGCCTTTCTTACATGATCAAGAAACTAACAATTTTGTTGGATCATTTGGTGGTTCTTCTTCTTCTGTTGCTGTTGTTGGAAACCATTTCGGTTCTTTGGCTGAGATTCATAGTGATATGGTGTTTCCAGTTCGAAGTCATCCACCAATGGATTGGTCGTTTCCCCAGGGCTATTATTACCATGTTGGATCCAGTAATGTGGTTGCTAATCCTTTGACTAATTATAACAGTTACTGCGTAAATCAAGAGGATCCAACAAGCCAAGACAGGTCTTCAACACCACCATGAGCATGAATCATAATGCCAGACTAGTGGAAGATGAGGATAATAAGGCACTGCTCATATGAGTAATATAAATATATCTAATTATCTAGTAATGTAATTTAGACATAAGTTGCTTGTCAGGTCTTTTTAAAAATATAAATAACTAATTATCACCAGTTGGTTGTGCCTTGTAGTCTTGTGTATTTCATAACTGATGAGTAAGATATTTATGTGTTTTCAAATGTTCATGTATTGCTCTGTTTTAGTCTATTCTCTGTTTTTGAATTACATCTAATCACATAATATGAGATGCATTAGCGTACAAATATGGTAAATCTATGGTTATGTCTAAAATATTAAGCTTCTATGTCTATTATCAATCTGGATATCTACAAAAGACTGTTGAGTATTTGTTGTTCCTGTGTCATAAAATCAAATATTAAGCAGTGTATGGTTTCGGCTAGAGTTCTCTTGTACCATGAATAATAAATTCGAATAAGGAACCTTTACTGTGTGAGACTCTAGCGTGAAAACCAACTACACCACCCAGACTTTGATGCACATAAAACTTTGACTACTGAACTCTAATTTGTAATATGATAACAGAAGAACCGTTATGTTTAAATAGCTTACTCGATAGATATACCTTTTTCTCCTAAATAGTAGTCCTCATGAATATATTAGTTAAGAACTAAAAATAAAATATAATATAAATAGATTAACTTATTGGAAAGAGGTTGTATTGGCAACCAACACCCTTGCTTTGTATCAGAGGTTGCTCCACCTCAATTCGTGATGGTGATGAGGAGACATAGAGCAGCGAAGCAGAAGCTAAACACAATCAAAGAAGAAAAGTATGGAGAAGGTTGTTTCAGCGGTGGGAACTTGTGACCATGAAATCACTGTTTTGAGCTTTTAGTTGACTCTGTCATATTTCATGATCTCTATGAACTCATCAATGATACTGCAGACTCTTCGAAGAGTGGATCAACGAAACCTGGGCAGATATAGCTGAAGAGGAAGAGGGAGAAGAAGAAGAAGACAGATTGGAGGCAGAGGTTTAGGATCTAACAGTTTGTACCTGTTTTGGTCAGAGAAATTGTATAACGCTTGACGACACCGAAACATATTCATAGACAAAACAAAGAAGCATAGGCATATATGGGATTACACTCCAGAACAATCTTGGTTCAATAACAAAACATATAAAGCAGAAAAAGAGAGAGAACTCAATTCAAGGAACAAACGTATAAAAAGTAGAGTACCACTTACAGCATGTGTGAAGCCTTACAAAAGTAGTATAGTAATACTCAATCATGGTTTCTTTAAGCTTCTTCTTCCTCTTCCTCCTCCTCATACTCTTCTTCACCCACTGTAGCATCCTGATATTGCTGGTACTCTGCAACAAGATCGTTCATGTTGCTCTCAGCTTCTGTGAACTCCATCTCGTCCATTCCTTCTCCTGTGTACCAATGCAGGAAAGCTTTTCTCCTGAACATAGCAGTGAACTGTTCACTCACACGCCTGAACATCTCCTGGATCGAGGTCGAGTTTCCTATGAAAGTTGACGCCATTTTCAAACCCGTGGGAGCTATGTCACAGACGCTTGATTTCACGTTGTTTGGAATCCACTCAACAAAGTATGATGAGTTCTTGTTCTGGACATTCATCATCTGTTCATCAACCTCTTTAGTGCTCATCTTTCCACGGAACAGAGCGGAAGCTGTCAAGTAACGGCCGTGGCGTGGGTCAGCTGCACACATCATGTTTTTAGCATCCCACATCTGTTGGGTTAGCTCAGGGACGGTTAAGGCACTGTATTGCTGTGACCCTCTTGATGTCAATGGTGCGAAACCAACCATGAAGAAGTGGAGCCTTGGGAAAGGGATGAGGTTCACAGCGAGTTTTCTAAGGTCGGAGTTTAGTTGACCAGGGAAACGGAGACAGCATGTGACACCGCTCATGGTAGCTGAGATGAGATGGTTAAGGTCACCAACTAAAGAACCACACAAGCAAGAAGCACAATGTCAGTGTTTTCAAAGTTACAATCACATGAATTACTGAAATGGGTTTTTTATAAACTCACATGTGGGATTAGAAAGCTTCAAGGTACGGAAACAGATATCATAAAGAGCTTCGTTATCCAAAACCATACACTCGTCAGCATTCTCAACAAGCTGGTGAATAGAGAGTGTAGCATTGTATGGCTCAACGACAGTGTCGGAGACTTTAGGAGAAGGGAAAACCGAGAAGGTCATCATCATACGGTCAGGATACTCCTCCTTTATCTTAGAAATAAGAAGTGTTCCCATTCCAGAGCCAGTTCCTCCTCCTAGAGAATGACATACTTGAAAACCTGTTCAATAAAATAGATCATGCATCAGAGAATGGCTTAAGTCATTAATCTAAATCAAGCACAAAGTATCATAAGGAGGTGATGAATCCAGTCTTTACGTGTGGTACCAAACTTCAGATTCTAGGTGCATTTAAACCAAAAACAAACCGAATGTTCCTATTTTTTTATTCAGGCAAACAAAACCAAGCAGAAACCTAGAACCGAATTGTACCAGAATATCTTACATACAGAATATATCTTCAAACCTACGACCAATCAGTTAACAGCCGACCTGACGTATACAAAGGAGTGCGGTTCGTTTGAGAAATTTCTACCTTTCTATCTATCTCAGACATGTTTGTTGCGGATACCAAGCAGCAGTCAAAATTTGCTAAAAACATTGATTTATATTTAATTTGAAATAGATATTAACCAAAATAGTACTTATAAACCAAATTACTTACTATTTAAATTTATCCAACTTACCAAATATTTAAGGTTTAAAATCTAAACCAAACCAAAATTAGACCCGATTTTTGGATATTAGCAAAACCGAACCGGAAAACATAACTAACCTCACCGAATTTCAAAATGATCAAATGGTTCCTATATTTTTATATCCGAAAAACAGAAAATCGAACTAAAACCAAACCAAAAACAAATTGCTTAAGGCTATCACAAGTTCACAACAATACGCATTGACGAAGTCACAGAGAAAACCTCTCACGAAAATGAATCTCGAGGGAAAACGAAGAAATATCTAACAGCAAATCCAGATTCAAGTTTGAATGAATACGAGAAGATGTAAGCCTAAACAGAGAAAACGAGACTCGCAAACCTAAAAACCTAGAAAAAACGAAACGTGTATCTCTCACCTTGAAGACAATCACAGTTCTCAGCTTCCTTCCTCACAACATCAAGCACCGAATCAATCAACTCAGCTCCCTCCGTATAATGCCCCTTCGCCCAGTTATTCCCGGCGCCAGACTGCCCAAACACGAAGTTATCGGGCCTGAATATCTGCCCGAACGGCCCGGATCTGAGGGAATCCATCGTCCCAGGCTCCAGATCCATAAGGACGGCGCGCGGCACGTACTTGCCTCCGCTTGCTTCGTTGTAGTAGACATTGATCCTCTCGAGCTGGAGATCTGTGTCGCCGCAGTACTGACCGGTGGCGTCGATGGCGTGTTCGCCGCAGATGACTTCCCAGAACTTAGCGCCGATCTGATTTCCGCATTGGCCTCCTTGGATGTGAAGGATCTCTCTCATTTTTCAGCGGAGATGGATCGCTTTGTCTTTTTTTTCTCGAGAAAGTACGAGAAAATTTGGCGACTCCCTCCTCTTGATTAATTGATTGATTGAGGGGTATAAAAACAAAAGATAGTTATCGGCTATTTATAGTTTACGTCCTTTTTCTGTTAAAGTTTCTCCAATTATTTGCAATATGGGTCCTTATATATATTTTATTATTTAATAGTACCGCTAGTAGTTTCTATCTGTTTTGGATTTGGTTTCTTTATTTGATGTGTGACAGGGAATTTAAAAAGTCCGTGGATATTTTGTTATTAATATAGAACTAAAAGGACTTGTGAATAGATATAAAGGTAAGCAGTTTTTTAGTTATATACGGATATTTGAAATTAAAGACCAAAAGATTCGCTTTTCGCGTCATCAGTGGGTTTTCCTTTGTTGTTTTGAGCTAATTAATCTTTTTACGCCAATTTTAGGCATGTACTTATTTAGCAAATCAACCATAATATTCAAGATTAGCTGATAATAGAAATTTGGAATAAATGGCTTACAACACTTAGTTTGACATACGGATTAGAAAAGTTGATAGAACGCATATATTTCACGTTTTGAAAATAGATAATGTAATTGCTTGTGTTATCAAAAGAATTGCTTCCAAGTTTACAACGTGAACCAACAGTTCAGTTTTTGCAACTGTCAAAAGGTTTTTAACATCTAGCTAGAAAAACATTTTATATTTAAAAGTATATACTATTTTGAGACACGTTACATATTTTTTTATTTTTTATTAAGTTAATCATATAATTAATTATTAATGTATAAAAATATTTTTCATTTTTTCTTAAAATAAAAGCTACATAATGTGATTGAAATATACATATGATAATCAATGATTTTGATTAATAAAGATTCGATAATAATTTGTGTATCCTTTATCATTTTAAAATTTTAAATTATTATAATAAAATTAATAATCACATTAACCATATGAAAAAATATTAGATTTCCCATATGTTTTATATTTTGTTTTGTTTTCAAATGACAATAAATTAATAAAACTGTAAAATTTCACATTAAAAATAATGTGGTCAATGGTTTTAAATTTTTTATAACAAGATAAAAATGATCATAAAATCATATAAACATAAAGTTTCATTTAATAGATAGTCAAATAAAATTAATATTTATTTTAATATCATTTAAATTAAACTATAATACTATAAAATACATAAATATTTAAATTCTAAATTTTCCATTGAACAAGTATTGAGAATTTCATATTATAATTTCAAAATGTGCATTAAATTTTTACAAATGATTATAAATTATAAAAATATTAAAAGTCACATATTGAAAATTTTGTTATCAATGATTAAAAAAGGGAAATTGTCAAAAATATCACTTTCCTTGTGCCACTTTTCACTTTTACCTTAATCATTTTTACCTTTACTTTTTAAGAGGAAAAAACACACACACTTATAACTCTTGGATTAATTAATCTAAGATTTAGAGTTTAGAGTTTAGAGTTGAGGGGTGGGGTGGGGTAGGGTAGGGTGAGGTAGGGTTTAGGAATGTAAAATTTATGATTCTAATTAATTTTAAAAAAAATTACCTCTTAAAAATGGTATTTATGAAAATATCTATTTAATGAAGGTAAAAATGAAAAGTAGTACAATAAAAGTAGTAAACTTGAAATTCTCCCTTAAAAAATAATTTATTAACAAGATTCAAATGATCGTAAAACCATATAAAGCATGAAATTATTTAATATATATATTTATATTAGAAAACACCATAAATCTATCTAATTTCATTTACATTTAATTATATATCACATGAAATAGATAAAATGATTGTTTGGATTTATATACCATATAATGGTTGTAAATTAAAGAGAAATTGTCAAAATACCACTTTCATTGTACTACTTTTCATGTTTACCTTAATCACTTTTACCCTTATTTTTAAGAGGAAAAAACACACTTATAACTCTTGGGTTAATTAATCTAAGACTTAAGGTTTAAAGTTGAGGGGTAGGGGTAAGGTGGGGTAGAACATTAGCATAAGCATTATGCTCTTTATTATTCAATCAACATCTATCTGAAAAGCATTTAGGAAAGCATTTATAAGATGCTAATGCTCTCCAAATGCTCTTTACTCAATGCTCTCATATGAAGCTTTTGGTAGAGCATTTGCAGTTAGATAATAAAAAATAGAAATAATTATATATAATTAGTTTATTTTATTAATGATATAAAAGGTTAGGTTTATAATTTAAAAAATAAAATTTGTATTTTTGAAAATAAAAATTGCGACTAAATTATTTTAAAAGAGCAATATTTCACATTTAAACTATCATATATTTTATATAATTATACATATCATTTATTATTTTTAATAAGAAAATATAATATAGTGTATATTTATATATGTTATAAATATAAACATATCTATATTATTTAAAAATAAATAAATTATATATTATATATTGTATTAATTTTAATGATTTACTTCTCTACCAATAAATAAATAATGATAATATATATATATATAATTTATTTATTTATTTAATAATATCACAAATTAATTTGTATATCCCAACATAAATTATCTTTTTTAATTATATTTATTTATTTTTAAATAATATTTTACTTTTAAAATATAATTTAATTTATATAATTTAATTTATATAATTAAATATGATTCATTATTTTTAATAACAAATTTATTATTAACATATTATATATATTTATTATTTTAAAATAAATATATTATATACTAACTTTTATGTAATTTTAAAATAGTATATTGCTAATGCTCTACCAATCAGTTTATTAAAATTTTTAATGAGAGCATATAGCTGCTGCAGCATACTGCTTATACAGCATACTGCTACTGCTTTATCAACAGTTGTACCAATCGAAGCCTAAGTGTGTTTTTCTCTCTTAAAAAATAAGGAGAAAATGTCAAAAATACCACTTTTCTTGTACCACTTTTCAAAAATACCTTAATCACTTTTACCCTTGTTTTTAAGAGGGAAAAACACACTTATAACCTTTGGGTTAATTAATCTAATACTTAGAGTTTAGAGATAAGGAGTGGTGTAGGGTGGGAGTAGGGTTTAGAAGTTTAAAATTTAGGATTCTAATTAATTTTAAAAAAATTTGCCCCTTAAAAAAATGGTATTTTTGAAAATGTCTCCTTAATGAAGGTAAAAATGAAAAGTGATACAAGAAAAGTGGTATTTTTGAAAACTCCCCAAAAATAAGGGTAAAAGTGATTAAGATAAAAGTGAAAAGTGGTACAATGAAAGTGGTATTTTTGACATTTTCCCATAAAAATTCCCCTAAATTAATAATAATATATATATAATTATTATTTTATAACATGTGAAAACATAAATAAATAATAATATATAAAATATTTTGTATATATAATACTTATCATGTGCAACGGGCGGGTTTAACCTTTTTTTTTGCTAAAATCTTTACCTAGCTAGTAACTATATATCAACTATTTTTTGAGAAATTGTCAAAAATACCACTTTTTTGTACCACTTTCACTTTTACCTTAATCACTTTTACCCTTATTTTTTAAGAGAGAAAAACACAATTATAACCGATGGGTTAATTAATCTAAGACTTAGAATTTAAATTTGAGGTCGGGGATAAGGTGGGATAGGGTTTAGGAATGTAAAATTTAGGATTTTAAATAATTTTAAAAAAATTTGACTCTTAAAAAAGTGGTATTTATGAAAATGCCCTTTTAATGAAGATAAAAGTGAAAAGTGATATAAGGAAAATAGTCTTTTTGAAAATTCCCTCTATTTTTTTTTCTATAGTTCTTTTACAAACTGATAGTTACTAGTTTTAACGATATAAACATATAACCGATGAATCAAGCCAATTATAAAAATAGTTACTAGTTTTTTTCAACGAAAGTTACTAGTTATTTAGTAGGAAAAAAACAACGTAAGAATCTTGAAATATCTACAACAGATTAACCATTTCCCTATCAAGAAACCAAGCAACTATAGAAATAGCGAATATTGTGACCTCGGGATCATAGGACTCAGTCTTACATTGCTGCTTATGGTCCATCTTAGCTTCGCCATCTCTTGAATCAGGAAGCTCGTGATTGACGAGTCAAGATACAGATGCTTTAAAGCCCTTTTGTAAAAAAAAAAAAAATAGAGATGCTTGGAGAGTTGGTTACAATGGAATCTGGTCGAAAATAAACAGTTTGTTTATCAGACTTCTATGTTGTGTTATACTTTAGGCTATCTTTACTTTTTGAACCTTTCTAAGGCAATTCTAACCATAATATCATATTTAGTGTTAAAATAATTAATTTGTTGTGTTGATGTTCAATTTCATTTTTGATCTCCAACTACAACAGTAAACTCTACACTAAAATAATATTATATATGATTAAATTTTAATTTTATTAATTTTAATGTATTAATTACTAGGCAGGTGACTTGCGTTGTGCACACAGTAAAATATTTGATTAGATTATTTATTTTACACTGTCTAAGAGATGTCGTATAGCTTTTTCTAAGGATGAACATTCATATATTCGTTGGATTCAGTTGATCTATTTGGATTTTGGATTATTAGAGTTGAAAATTTAAATCTGATTCTGATTTTTTATAAATTTTGGTTTGAATTTGGTTTGGATTTGGTTCGAATCATGATGGATCGGGTTTGAGTTTGGGTACCAATATTAATTATGCAAATTTTTAACAAATATCCAAATATACTTAAGTTCTCAAAATCCAAAAATAAAAATAATAAAAACATAAAAATTGAATAATGTAAAACTAAATATTTAAATTTACATTAAATTAGTTTAATTTAAATATTTGGATGTAAAAAAAAATATTTTCAGTATTTTATCTTTTCGTTATTTTCAAATATTTACTTGCGGTAATTTTGATAATTTCAGATATTCATATTTTTGAATATCTAATAGATATACAATTTAACTTAATTAATATATTTTGTTATATAATTGTGATTTAGGCATTTTCCGTATCCAAAATATTTCAGTTTGAATCATTCAGGTCTCTTTATCCGGATATTAAAATTTTAGATCCATTTGGATACTTTATCAGTTTTAGTTTATGCTTAATATTACTTTCAAATGAATTCGGTTTGGTTCTTCGGATCTAGATATTTTATTCACACTTATTTTTTTTTCTACTAAAATAAAGAAAAATAAAAAAGAATAAAAAAAAAATATTTTAGGCTTAATTTACATACATGATTATTAGATCGTACTTTAAGAATACCAATAAAAATTGTTGGGCGTCTTGTCCATATTGTTGACCATGTTGCCAAATTGATGTAATCTATAACCAATAATGTATATTTTTTTATAAAATTATTGGCACATATAATAAAAACATGATACAATCGAGTGAAAAAGGGTTAATGTTGCGTCAAAAATAATGTGATCTCTTCACTCGATATATGAATTATGTTTTTCAATTACTTTTGCGAATTTTCTTTCCTTTTAATTTTTTTCTGAGGAGAATGATTGTTTCTAACAATTTGATTATGTTGCTAATTTTTGGTATGATATAAAAACTCTGTAAAGCAAAACAATACCTAGCTAAACTAAATATCTGAATTTGTGTGTGGTGTTTTTAACCTCATTTTCCTCAATTCATAATCAATCAAAATTATTCGTCGCCTTTGTGTACATATCTTCAACCATGGTTAAGTTAGGAAAGGTACGAAAATGTCAATTTCTAAAAATATTCTCATTCTAGCATTTTAGTTGATGCGGATCTTAATGATTTTGTAATTTTTTTTTGGGAGTTTTCAAAAATACCACTTTCCTTGTACCACTTTTCATTTTTACCTTAACTAAAGAGACATTTTCATAAATACATTTTTTAATAGACAATTTTTTTAAAAATTAATTAAAATCTTAAATTTTATATTTCTAAACCCTAACCCCACCCTCCCCCACCCCTTTAACTCTAAATCCTAAGTCTTAGATTAATTAACCCAAGGGTTATAAGTGTGTTTTTCCTCTTAGAAAATAAGGGTAAAAGTTATTAAGGTATTTTTAAAAAGTGGTATAAGGAAAGTGGTATTTTTGACAATTTTCTTTTTCTTTCAATTATGTAGTTGCATGGGAAGAGCTTTAATTCACTAGCATGAACTAAAAATGAGTTGATTAAAAAAATTAGGGTGTAAACATATTAAATTTTAAGTGATGAAGTTAAAAAAAATAGTGTGTGAACACATTAATTTTTGAAGAATAATTGTGAGATTGTCACATTAGAATTCTAAAATTTAAATGATTGTGAAACTGACACGTCACAATGACAATATGAAAAAAATTATTACAAATGCATATGTTTTAATATATAGGAGATTTGTAATTAACTAATTATCATTTAATCACATTAATATTTTATGTTTATTTGTTAAAATTTTATTATTAGATATTTTTACTTGTTATTTTAAAATGTTATGTCTGGTAAAACATTACTTGAAATTAAAATTTCACACTTAAAAAGAAAATACATAATAAATGATTTTTTTTTATTTTGTTACAGCTTGATGTAATACTTATTTAGCTATATTATTAACTAAAATATAAATATAATGATTTGATATATTTATTTTGACAACAATTGTAAACTAGTTAATAGTATTAATATAATTATTATTAAATGAAAACTAACAAAATAGATTATTTTGATATTTGATATGAAAATAATATTACACTAAATTTGGTGTAATAATTCACTAAACACCAAATTTAATTAAATAATGTTATATTTTGATGTTTAAAGTTATTTTGGAATTAGCCTTATATCCTCTACTAGTGGTTGCTTGTAATCTATACTATACTAAAAGGGCGATACAATCAACTCTCAGCTATGCCACGTAAGATTAAAATTCAAACCAATAGGAAAAGGCCAGCTGTCCATCTAACCTAACGCATCCTTCTTTGATCAGTTTTCGTTGTTTATAACTTCTGGCTTTTCTACTTCCTCCTTCATCTTCGTCTCCTTTCATCTCCTCTTTCAGTTGTAAATTGCCTTCCAGCTTCTTCTATTCCCACTCATTAAATCAAAGACAACAACTCCACGAAGTACTAATCGACTTCCCCTCTCCACCCTATATATACGCCAATGACACCATACGACTCCCTCAAAACATTTGGGAGTTGCAGTATAAACTAGAGGGGAGCATAAATCTATGTCGATGGCTAGGTACTACTTATGCTGTCCCAAGTATATCATGTTTTATGTCAAAAGAAACTATTTGAATTCGGATCTCGAACGTATGTGTTTCAGTCCATAACTGAGTGTCTGGATCCTCTTTTGTTATTTGCTCAGATTATGGGCCGATGAGGAAGGAAAAAGAGCTACATAATCTACCGCTCCGCCTTGGAAGTCAGGTTTCCATGTCAGTTCTGACTTTGTTGGCCTTTTCTTATCAACACTAAGGTAAAGACTGTTACTAGATTTTAGTATTGGAAGCCTTTCATTTTCTTGGAATCTGTCTCAACCAGATTTATTGTTTCCCAATTTGCTTATATCACAGTGCTGCAATTGTAATTAACATCTCAAGCAATGTAATATTGCTCAATTAGATGATATGGAATTGCTGTTTTTCCTTTCAAAGCACGAGAATAGCAAAAAGTTTTATAACTCTTCTTCCCATTATGCCGCCGCCGAAGTCCACCACGAGGTAATCCAGTTTGTAAGATCTTAAAGATTTTAACAAGTTTTAACCTTTATGGTAATGATGAATTGATTATGATAATCCTAATATTATCTGTTGTGGAATCAGGAGTTGATATCAATCTCTGGAACTACCATGGACATGTAATATCTCTCTTGGAACTTGAAATTTTCTTATCAATCATCAAAGTAATCTAAATGCAAGCGGTTCTAGAAACAGATGACTTTGATGCAAGCTTTGCCAACATGGTCATTGGGAGGTTGTTTGATTCTCATACGTTTTGGTGCTAATGTAAGCATTTGATAAACTGTATTCTCACTTGAGATAGTGATTGTGTTTCATTAATCGGGTTGCTAGAATCACATATCATACTAGCTAAATTACGTTTTCAGGTTTTCAGGTTCTTCTTCCCTAATCATGAAAGATTTTCCTACAAAAATCAACGTCAGCTAATGGTGTTCTAGAAAATTAGTGAGGGTGCAGCAACGTCTTAGAAGTTTACTAAAGGGATTTAAAGAGACTCAAGTGAGTACACTTGCAGTTAGAGAAAATTTTTAACTTGATGTCACACATTTTAGATTATGATTCAAGAGAGGAGTAATAGCATTCTCTGTTGCAAATTTTTGTGGTGTCTATCAGACCCGTTTCTCAGATTATAGTTGCATGCATTTGTGTTGACTGATATATCATAGTTAGCAACTGACCCATTTTTTAGATTCGTTTTTTTTTTCATGAATACATGTGTTCTTACCACAGATGGGAAGCTTGGAGGTCATATGAGGAGAGATAACACCAGCTGGAACAATAAGAGTGACAAGAATATAGGAAGAAGACGATTCTTGCCTGTTATTTGCGTCATCCGTTAGAGTCTAAGAAACAGAGATGATTCAAGTTTTGGTGAATATTGACGAAAGAAAATACTCTGACGTTTTTAATATATTGATGCATAGTAAAGTTTTTGTTTTGTCAACTTCCATAATAATTGAGTAGGAGAAATGAAAAAATTGCAAGTATATATATTAATTAAGTAGAAGAGACTGGAAAACACGAAAGCAGAGTAACTATGTTCTAAATAAACTGTTGTTTATATCGGTGTGTACATTTGGAATGGTGTGACTGCATGTCAATTTGTGTTAAAATAAATAGTGGATCAAATCTATTAACCATTAAAAATTAAAGTCATAATGCAGTGTTTACATAAATAGTAAAAAAATTACACTTAAAATGAAGCTTAAACTAAGTTAATACAACAATATAAGTTGAATATGATCAAAATGAAATTATTTCCAAGCTATTCACATGTTATTTTGAGTTATTTTATAGATTTACATCTAAGCAATGAAAAACAGTATAAACTAAATATATACATACATAGATCAGGAAGCTTTGATGAATAATACAGTCAGTTATTGAGCATTTAAGCCCAATAAAAAGTCATGGTAATCACAATCATCAATCTCATAATATATAGAATTTGAATTTCATTTGAATTATATAATATATCCTAATAACTAATTCAATACAATGCAGAAAAATCAGTGTGCTAATAACACCACCAAAAAGATTTACTTCCATTATTCCACTGATATTAATAAAACTTTAAAAGAAAAATTGTAATATAAAAACTAATATTAAAATATTAGTTTCTGGTAAAAGTATAATTCCTCTAGATTTAATAACATTAAAATATGTAATCTGCGCATTTGTATATAAACAATTTAGTATATATAATACACTAGAAGGCACATGAGTCTTATTTTAGTTGTTTTTAAGTATTTACAATCTTTTGTATTATTTTAATACAAAAAATTCATAAATAAATAATTGGATGCAACACCGCAACCCAAATCTTAATTATTAGTTTTAACAAATATTATTTGATTTATATTTAATATTATATTTCGATTGTACCATATAAGATGTCGATTAACATGTATTTTTCTTTCCTTAAATGGAGGCTAATTGGAAAATTCACGCATTAGCAATACACAAATACATAACCAACACTTAGTATCTAATATTTACAACGTCTTCTATCTTTATTCTTGGAACATCGATGATAAAAATAAGAACTTCATGAAAACTAATAATGTTTTATAAGATAATATTTAGCAGAGAACAAAATATAAGAATAATATTTAGTTTTCATAAAAAGAAAATCTCATAAAATGCTTGATTGGTAGAAACTATGGCTTTATATAGTTATTTTGATTTAGAATATAACATGTAAATTTTCTACTGTAGATATAGATTATGTTGTGTAGATTTATATTAATAATTTTCAAAGCACTAAATATAAAACTCTAGAAAATTTGATTTTTAAAACCATATTTTCTAATTTAACTTTTGGACTATAGCTTTAAATTATTTTCTTATAGCATGATTGGTAATTAAAGTTAGGGAGAAAGAAAAAGAACTGTAAAAAGAACTCAAAGCATTTACCAATCACCTTCAAAAATTATTGTACTTTTCTCAAAAGTTCCCAAAAATATTCAATAAGCAATTTTTTTTACCTTTATCAATGTATTTATAGAAAAATATTATATCCAAGATTTTTAAAATTGGAATAAAAATTATAACAATTTTATTTTCATGTATACTTCCAAAATATTAGTTTTCTTGGAAATAACTTAACTCTGAACCATCAATTGTAAACCACGAATTTAAAAAATAGAATAACCAAAGGAGTTAGGGAATTGAAATTTTAAAAGATTGAAAGTTTTACCTATTTTTACTGTAATAATATTTTAAGTATTGTAATATGTATTTTTATCATTATTTACATATTGCATTAGAATAAGTTAAATTTCATTTTAATATTTTATATTTGTCCATATATACTACATATTTTAATATAATAACAAATTTTATAATGAATTAAAATTTTAAAAAAATAAACCCGGGCGTAACCCGGGAAAAGCTCTAGTTATGAATAACAATGCTTTAGCGTTGACCATTTTAAACTGAAGTTTGCAATCTTAAAAAAACAAGTAAAAGACATTGGTATATTTGATCAAAAAAGAAAAAAAGACATTGGTATGATATCTGAAAGTATCTCAAGATATAATATTAATGGAATTGAGTAACATAATTAAATCTTAGACTATTAATAAAATAACAAATTTTATATGAGTTTTAGAAATTTAAGACTTTCATGTTATTTTTTATTTTTCAATTTCTTTGATTAATTTAATTTTAAAAAACTCCAATAGATAATCATTGATGAGAATTTTTTAAGAGAAACTACGGAACTCATTTTTTTCAAAAACTACGGAACTCAATCAATTGCTGGCGTTACTTCTCGGTTTGAAAGGTTAAATGCACGTCACCGGTTATTGACATATTGGTTCGAATCCAAGTTTGTGTTTTATTTGGTTTCGGTTCAAACGCTAAAT
Organism: Moricandia arvensis; assembly: GCA_905132765.1. Classification (NCBI taxonomy): domain Eukaryota; kingdom Viridiplantae; phylum Streptophyta; class Magnoliopsida; order Brassicales; family Brassicaceae; genus Moricandia; species Moricandia arvensis. The sequence continues at coordinate 23,351 of CAJHQP010001492.1, forward strand.
CTTAGAATCTACCGAGTACTGTGTGGTACAGTTGTACATTACATATAAATAGAAAAAAGAAATTAACTAAATTATTAAATTTAAAGTACACATAAATAATTCGGTTAAGGCACGCGTCGTCTTGTAGTGTCTGAATAGCGGTTTCCTCATCATCTAGTTCGCCTTCACTTTCTCTCCATTAAATTGTCTTTTCTCTGCCTTTTTCTTTTCTCCAATGTCTTCTTATTAAATGGTTTTGATCTTCCAACCCACATCTTCGACAAACCCTTTTCTCTGGGTTCTTCGAAGAATACGTTATTACAAAGCTCTTTCCTTTCATTTTCGTGTCCTTGTCTTATTATTCGTCATGCCTTTGCCTTGGAAGAAACCGAAATCGGGTCGGATCTCCAGATTCGTATCGGACCTCCAACAATCTCCCAAACACGGCGGATCTCTCGTCGTCGAGACTGGCTTCCCTACTTCTCTCATCGATCTCTTCGTTAAGAATCGCGATCGTCTCAAGAAATCGCGATCTTCCAAACGCAACAATAATGCCCCGACACAAACCGCTCCGACAAGACCGCGTGTTTTGTCTCCGCCTCTTCCTCAGAAGCTTGATCCACCGTCGGTTACGGAGGATCTCGCAGCGAGTAAGATCGATGAAAGTTTGGTCGGTGGGAGTGATTTAACATCGGAGAATACGCACGACAGTGATAACAACAACAACGACGGCGTGAAAGGCGGTGATCGCGGCGGAGAATGTTGCGTTTTGATGGTGGTTGTGGTTAAGGTTTTCCTGGTGGCTGTGCTCGCCTTGAGCACGAAAAAGCTAGCCGTGGGGATCACTATCTCCGCCTTCACCCTCCTCTTCATCGAGCTCGCGGTGGCGCGTGTATTCACGCTCCTCAAGCTCTGCCCCGACGTGGAGGTTCGGCTCCATTCGTTGATTGGGAAGCTTATACGGAAGAAGAAGAAGAAGAAGCGTGAAGAGAAGGTAGAAGAATCATCATCATTGGTGCAAGAGAGAAAGAACAAGAACGTCTCTTTTGAAATCATCGAAAGCTTCCAAGACTCAAGAGATTGCATTGAGGAAGTTCAAGCTTCTCAAGAGGAGAGAGAAGTGGAGACAGTGTTGACGAAGGAGAAGAGTAAAAGCGCGAAGCTTAAGTCCAAGATTGTGAAGAAGTTGAGGAGTTATAAGAAGAAGAAGAAGAAGTTGATGATGAAAGAAAAACAAGAAGCGGAAGGAGTAAAGGTAGAGTTAGTTCAAGAAGATGATGAGACTGTGACGGAAGTGTCCAGCTTGTATTCCGAGGATAGAATCGAGAGCGAAATATCTGAGAGTTCGAATCCGCCATGGCTGGAGAGCTGTGAAGAGGTTGAAGAAGAAGAAGAAGGTGAAGAATCTGGATCAAAAGGGGATCTAACTAAAGTGACTGTTCTGGTGTTGATTGCTCTTGCTGGATTGTTAAGCGGGAAAGTCATAGCTATTGTTCTGACAGTCTCTTCGTGTCTGATTCTGAGATTTGCAGACAAATCTCAAACCAGTCTCTGAACACTAAAGAAGATCTTTTGTTGTGTGTTTTTGGTGGCAGTGGTGGGCCCTACGGATCCGCCGTGGTGACGGTGTTGACGGTAGTGTGGTGGTTGGGTGGTGGGCAGTTCGAAGCTAATAGTACAATTGTTTGCTTATGAAACTGTGTAAGTATTTTGCAGAGAATATTGTTATTAAATATGATGGTCAAAGAGTTAAAGTTGTTGTTTACTGTGAAGGGAATATTATAAAAATATTGGTCGTTGTTAATAATGAAAGGCAGAGCATTAAGGTTTGTGTCGGGCAAAATACAAAGCACGCAAACCTGTGAAAGAGTTTTGTCATATGTGTTTGAGTTTTGTAATAAGTTTATGTGGCGATATTGACGGAGACACGTGATGACGTGACCAGTTTACTTAGTCGACGCATCCAAGATAATGTCGGATTTGATAGTGGCGTAGTCTGCGGATGTCTCTGTCACGAATTAATCGTGCGGCTTTAGCATTTCTTTCGGTATTTTTTGCTAAAATCAACTTTCCTCATATTGGATCCAATAATTCTAGAAAGAAGAAACTTTAACAAGGAGATCGTAAGAAATATTGCCCAACCTCTCACTCGTCGTCAACAGTGGAGCTCAGACATCATTTTTAGAAAAAACATAAGAGTTACAACTCTGAGTCTCTGATCAACATAGAAAATGAGATCTTGAAGCTGGGATAGGGAGAGGATATAATCAGGCCCGGCTCAAACTTTTTGGTGGCCCGGTGCAAAAGAAAAATTTCAGAAGAAATTTATAAAATTTGGACCCTTTTTAATAATTTTTTCTGAAATTAGGGTCTTTTTTAATAATTTTTTTTTTTGAAATTAGGGCCCTTAAAGCTTCCTAAATATTTTGAAAATATTGTTGGGCCCTGTGCTTTTGCTCCATCATCACCCCTTAGGGCCGGGCCTGGATATAATGTTGTGGAAGGGACTTGGAGATAGTTCCAACAAAGACTTTAGTACTAGCCAGACGTGTCAAATACTAAGGGTCTCTTATCCAACAGTAAAATTAATCATACACTAGTTCCGCGCGGGTGTCATTTTCTTTAAATTAGTAATATATATATATATATATTAAACGTATAGAGAACATATTTTTTGTAAATGACATGTCAACAGTAGGGGTGTCCAATTTAGATATCGGTTCGGTTTTTTCGATTTTTTGTATTTGGGTTTATAAAGGATATGTACCATATTAAATTCATATCAACTTTGGTTCGTTTCGGTTTATACATTGTCGATTTTCTGTTTATTTGATTTTATTCCAAAAACCCATAAATATATTTATTTTTATAATATTTTGTAAATTTTAGCTTATAAGGTTAGATATCAATTTTAATATAACCTGAAGATATTTTGCTTTTTAAATAGACTATTTTTGTTTTTCATTTTAGTATTTAAATAATTAGTAAACATTTTAAGTTAATAATAGTAGTTTTTTAGAATAAAAATAAAAAATGAGTAATCCATAATACTATTAAGTAACTAAATGTTAGCACACATATTTGTCAACAAAAAGGTTAAAACTATGTTTTGTTTAATTTGATAAAAAATAACCTTTATCTTAAATAAAATATTAAATTATTAAAATACATTTTAAGTATGAAAATTATAGCAATAAAATAACTTATGTATATATTATTAGATATATTTTATAATTAACAGATAATTAGACTACTATATTCTAATTGATTAGTTTATTCTGTTTGATCAGTTTATATACCAAATCATATTCATATACTATGGTTTCTTAAAAATAATATTCATATCGTCAGTCTGCCTGCTACGCTTCCTTATGCTTCTTGTTGTAACTTGAGGAGTTTCATGAGTTTCTGTTCTTTCCACTTTGCATTTTATTGTTGTGTGGAACTCCCGCTGAGATCAGCTCTTTCAGCGTCTCAACTTGCTCAGAAAGTTCCTTGTCTATATATTTTTGTATGCCCAGTTAGTAAAAGGACAAAGCATTTGACGCAGAAATCAAGAAAGACTTGAGAACACTATCCATAAAGAATGCAACTTTATTACTCTTTTGTTCTTCTTCCACAAGACACTTTTGAGACTCTAGACGCTCCTCGTCCCTGGTATATCTGTTGACCAAGACAGCCATGGTTTTACATTTCACAAGAATCCAGAAGCAAGTCTAGGGGAAGAAGATTAACACAGTAATATAGTGTACTACATGCCTGATTTCAGCTATCTCATTCCTCAATCTCTCCATGTTCTCCTTCAAATTCTGGTTTTCACTTCTCAAATTTTGTGTCAACGCCTCTGAGGCTACAAAAGCAAAAGAGAGAAGAACATGATAAGAACATAATTTCGAAACACTGGAGTTCAATACGCAAAAAACAACATAAAAATTAAAAAAAAACTGAATTGTTATAGAATTCCAAATGTTTACAAGGAAGCTTAGGGATTCAGAGTGGGATTGATGCTCTACTTTCAAACAAATTAGCAATCTAACCTAACAACAAAGAAGCAAGTAATGAGAGTGAAAGTTGAAGCATGGATGAAAAAGGAAGAGACTTTCTCAAATGGTACATGAAACAAAGGTAAGGAACTTCTCTTCTTGTTCCCTATTAACCTCGTCCAATTCCGAAAACTCCTTCTTATGGAGATGCAAAATCGAAACGAAATTTTGTAAAATCGAAATCCCTAGAAATTAAAATCAGAAATCCCTAGAAATTAAAATCAGAAATCAAACCTTGAGGGTGGTGTATATGTCGTATAGCTTGGCGTAGAGAGTTTCCATCTCCTACTGAAGAATCAAGAATAACAATTTGGAGATATAGCGACCCGAAGAACACGAAGCAAAATCAAGAAGAAAAAATAGATGGTGAATGTTATGGTCTAGTAAAACGACAGTGTATCCGTGTATAAGCCCAGTGGCATTAGGTTGTAATTATTTAGGAAAAGTCAGGGTCAAATCTTATTTGTACTCCTGTTTTAATAGTTTAGATTATTCCTCATTCGGTATACTTATAAGCATTGAGTGGGGAATGGATAAAATGGTGGGCGAACCACAAGGTGGAGCGACAGCATAAAATTCTCCATTCAAGATATTGTAGTTACAGTTGTGTTTCTACATAAAATTTATTGAAAATATTGTTTTGAACTGCTAGCGGTTCGATGAAAGAACAAAATATAAGCAACGCTAGTGGATAAATGGAACATGAGGGTATTTATATATGTTAGGTAAGTAGCGACATTAATGATTTGATACAATACATAATTGACTTAATATTGTGCAGTAAATTTTTTATAAATTAAGACTCGATAAATTAATAATCATTATAAATTCATAAATTTTGTTAATCTCGAATTGAATCAATGTAAAATATAACACAATTTGATAAAATAATAAAATAATATTTTAAAAAAAAAGACTTTATATAAATTTATAGTCCCAATATAAACATATATTAATAATTAGTATTTGTAAAGTTTATATAAATATAATCAATACAATGCATAGTATTTATAAATATCATCATTTTATTTTTTAATTTTATACTTAAAATACATTTACATTTACGGTATACACCAAATAATCAAATAAGAACAATACAAATTTGGTATCAATAAAATTTAATCAATACGTATATTGTAAAGTCAATTATTCTTCATATTTCTACATAAAACATACTTTAAAATAAATAAATCTAAAAAATATTTTTTTATAAATTAATAACTTTATAAATTAATAAAATATCAAACAACATTATTAATGTAAAGAATTTTTAATGTATATGATACAAAATGCTATAATATTTTATTAGTTTCTTTTTTATTAACAATGGTGAATTTAATTAGAAACAACGTAGTAATAAAAAGAGTGATATTAATACAATTTATGATAATACGTATATAAATTATTCTAATCTGTATATAAATTTTATTTATTACACTTATAAATTATTAAAAATATTTTAAATTATGAAAAATAATTAATAACATAATATTTTATATTTTTTAATTTGTACAGTATTTTGGATTGTTTTTTTTATCAATTTTCACCATTCATACATATATTTTAGACCACTCGATCCACTTGAACCACACTTGTACCGCTATATCCGCTTAATCCACTCTTGTTCCACTCGATCCACTTGATCGACCGCAACGCTCGATACGCTTTTCCCATTCAGAGCCTATACTTTTCAAACAATACTTTATTCACTATGGAGAGAAAGAAATGGTAGGAGACATGGAAACTCCACAAAACCCAAGCAAAGCAATGGGAGTCTAGTTTGCCACAAGATGGAGAAATTTTTTTTAAGTAGTTCAAAAATTCAATTTTTCAATTAAACATTGATATATTATACAAAAGTGTTTTTGGATTGAATAAATATAACATTCATTCAAAACAAAAGATTGTAAGAAATATTGATAGTTATTTTAAGTGATGTACAAATAAGGAAAATTGAAATGTATGACAACCAAACAAATTATAATTCACCAACTAACTAAAAATATTTTCTTTGATATTCAATGTACGTTTATCTTATTTGCCAAATTACATTTCAAAATATTCGATGCAATCGGTTCTTTCTTTTTTCTTATTTTTCTTCTTCTTCCTTTTAATCTATGTTTCTCTTTCACATAAGCAAAGACATAAACTTTTGGTACTTTTGCTTCAATCAACACCGCATGTACAGTCGGTAATATCATCATCACTAAGTCGCCACCGTAATCGTTTTTGCCACAGTCTCCCCATGTCTTCCCCTCACACCTTCCCACCGTATATTTTTTTTTATCTTCTACCTACTTTACCAACAACAAAATTCCGTCTTCCATCCCCATTTTATGTACTTTCTCATATGATGTTGTTAGATGCATTTTTTCCGTCGTCGTGAGTTACAAAAAAAAATGATCAGAGAAGATGAACATTTTGTTTATCGTGTTCTATTCTATTATATACAGATATAGAAAAAATGTAACACAATGGTGTCTTGTTTTTTTTTAATGTTTCATTTCATTTATGTATCACACTCTCTTCTACTAGTAAACTATTTTATCATGTTCCATTTATTTGATGATTTCTAAAATGATTTCTATATTGTTTGGAAGTATAGATTGTAATTTTTCTGTTTTCTAAATATTATTTCATGTTTGTACCTTATAGAAAACAGAAAAATTACAGAAACAAGTACTTCCATACAGAAAGCAGAATATGGTATTTATTCTGTATGGTATTTTTAGAATAAACAAACATGTTTTTTTACCACATGTGTTGTATTTGTCAATGTCACCAAAAATCTTCATTTTTACCAGATAGCAAAGTCAAAATCGGAAAAAATAGAAGAAAAATGTTACTCAATTATGTCAAGACCAATACCATATTCTTTATTTTTCTTCAAGAATCAGCTATTAAGCAAATTAACCCTGCAAATAAGGTATTCCCCCTGTTTCATTTTAATAGGTGTTTAAAGATTTTATTTTTGTTTCAAATGTAAATGTTGTTGTCAGATTTCTATACAAATCTTTAATGTTATTAGGTGTTTTTGACCAATTGTATTTTGTTGAATGATTTCTTATTAATAGGAGTAAGTATAATAAACGTAAAATGAATTAACATTTTCTTAATAATTGTGTAAAAACCTTAAACACCAAATAATATGAAACAGAGAGAGTATCATTTTTATTGGTCGGGTGTCAATATTAAAAGCCTAACTAGTCCATAAAAAGATAACACCTACGATAAGTCAGGTATTGGGTTTTCCTTATAAAGACCATTGACAATGGGGATATTGAAAAAACGATTCAACAGTTGAATTACTACAATGAGGGTGTTGAAAAACGAAATTTGATGATGTGGATTAATTGGTGTTGAAAAGATTAAACATGTTGAATAAGAAGAAAGTAAAGACCACCGACGACACACGTCACTTTTTAAAGATTTTAAATATTTTCACATCCTCTTTGTTGTTTAAAATCAATAATCACATTATAAATTAAATAATTTATTTTTCTTTTTATATGAAAATTTATCATTTTAAATTCTCTATAAATAGAGACTAAGTTTATTTAATTTGGATATAAAATAATTATTATTAATTAGCAAAATATGGTGTTGAATTTTATTAACCAAAACCATTGTAGTGAGTAAAAGTTGAATGTGTATTGAATGATAATGTGGAAGAAAGAGAAGGTGACGCGGAATGTTAAAAGATGAAATGAATGGTGTTGAATCTTGAAACCATACGTAAAGTTGTAGGTGAAGTTTATGTTTAAGGTTCATGAGTTGCACCTGGTTTAGGCATGAAAACTAGTTTTCTGGAAATAGTTAACAGAACTATGATATATATGTTTCTTTCATATTAAGGTTTTGTCAACTTGTTCATACAATATTTATATTTAAATCAGTGCAGTTTCAGTTTTGGCATCACAGAACCATAGTAATCTTGGTTTTGGTTTATCTTGGAACCTTTTTTAATCATGTATCCCCTTTTTTATTCTCTTACCAGCCAGGAGTCTCAATAGAGTGGCCAGTGATGGTCGCTGAACACTTCATGGTCGATTTGGATAAGCCACTTGTCTTTCAGGTGATGATGCTCTATAACTTCTTTAATCTGCGTTCATCATATATATTAGATCGACAAGACAAAGTAACAAAAGGCGACATTCTTTGTCAAACTTCAAAGTTGTCTGGTAGAATCTTTGATAATTGCAATGCAACAACAGTTTACTGATAGAAAGAAACTCAGGTTGGTAAGAATATGAGGAAGGGATTCATCAACCTATTGTATGCGTAGAGGCTCGTTGTTTTTCCGGAGTGATCTTTGGGAGGTAACAACTCTTCCTATATAAGCTTTATTATATGTTCTCATCAAATCCACTTTGGGAAGCAGTTCTTGACTCGTAAGATTCGGTGGGCAATCCCAACAATCTGGCTTCAAGTTGTTTGCTACGTTTCTTTTAATATCCACGAGGAAGGGACTCTTCAACCCAAGCAACCCATATGGGTTGCTTATTTTTTGTTTTTTTTTATTTAAAAAAAAAAAAAAATTAAAACGAACCACTTACGGGCCGCCACGTGTCAGTGGAGCCTGTGAACAATGCAAGAACCATTGCTTATTTAAGCAATTTAAGAGATGGTGCTTAGACGTTGCTTAGGGTTTTGGTGGGCCCTACACCCTAAGCAACCCTCTAATCACCTTGGTTAAAGGTGCTTTTATGTTTCTACAGATGGGTTTCATTGTTTCCTTTTGGCTTACTCACATGGACACTGCTTGAGTACACAACAGGAAGCTGTTGTCTTTAGGGCAAACATTGCACACTATCTTCTTCATGGATGCCACCCATAAGACGGTCTTCATCTTGTTTTCCTTCCTACCGAAACAGCTATATCTATCGGTTCCAGTATGTATCTCTGCTTGATCCAAATCTTGTTCTTTGTTTCAAGATGAGAACTTATAAACATGTTCTTTTTTTCTCCTTGTGTTTAGCTATGGAAGCTTCTCCATCTCTTAGCTATTCCTGCTACAGATCCTGCTTTGCTTGGAGTCATTTTGCTGGTCTACGTGATGTATGACGTTACTCATTACTATCTACACCATGGTCGACCTAAACATCTCAAGGTAATAAGAAACCTTATAAACAAAATCTCTTTTTTTCTACGCATTCAAACTCTTTCTTCTGAATTACTGGTGGGCTTTGGGAAAAAGTCTTTGGAACACCTCCCGAAACAGATCGTAATCGTAAAGCAATCTCTTGGCTCTTGCTCCTCACATGCTTGTTCATCTCCTCGACTTCATTCACTTACCATTTCACCATATACTACTGTATATTATCCAGATTGCCTCTCCTCTGGGGATATGGAGACTTAGTCTCTGATGTCTCGCTTGTTTTCCCACCAATGGCTCTAAAATTATCTGTGGAGTTTCTTTCTTGAGAAACCTTCTGGTTCATCATAAGAATCAATTTATTAGTTATATGTTTTAGATGCAAACATATCCAAACCAGCTTCTCACTAACACTTCATTCATTGTATTCAGATAGTTTGCATGTCTTATGAAAGATACCATTAATCAACAATTCAGAACAAAAACAAAATCAGTCTTAAAATTCTAGAAGACATGTAAGGCCACAGTTGCAACTACGGTGGCTCCTAGGGCTCGTGACCATCTCAGGCACCACCGATCTCTTTGCAGCTGCGATCAAATCGGGTTTAAAAAGTCAACATTGTGATTCATTAGACAACGTTGCAGGTCACACTAGAACACTGTCCAGAATCACCGTTAATTGCTCCAAACCAAAGACTAAATGTCCACCATTTTCGCCTTTAAATTCAAAGTCAAGTAGCTAAAAAATCAACAATCGGATTTGGTTTTCATAATAAGAAATTTTGACTTATTACTTTTCTCTCATATACAACCAATTTAGGCAGACTTATTGTAGAGTTTCGTTTAACAGAGAAACCCTACAATATACAATATCCAAAAACATACATTCTAGAGTTCCATTAAAGTAAAACCAATCTTTATTATCAAAAGATGTTATTATTATAGAGTTCCATGAAACACAGTAACCATATAATATACAATATACAAAAACATACATTTTATTGCTTCACCGAAGCGTTACATTATTATAGTAAAACCAATCTTTAAATCAAATGATAAATAGTACATCTTATTATGCCTTCCTTGGCAAGGTAGGTATACTCTGTTCATTCCTGAAGAAGTTTCCAGGATCAACAGCGGTTTTAATGTTCACCAACCGATCAAAGTTGTCACCAAAATACATCCTTCCATACACCTCTCCTTCCTCGTAACTATCCGCCCCATGATCATTCACCCCGATATCGACATCTCGGTAGTTCAAGTAAGCACGTCTAGGGTTCTTGCTCACAAACCTGGTCATGAAGCTGTGAAGCTCTCTAGCCTGATTCAAGAAACCCTTCTCTATCTCGGGAGACGATTCTTGCCAGTTAACAGAGTACTGAATCTTGTAAAGCATCTTCCGGTGTGGCAACGGCGTTGCATCCTCCGCGATCTCCGCCATCTTCCCGCCGTAAGGATTGAGAGCAAATCCTACATTCCCTAACTCGATCATCTTCTTGAACAGAGACTCAATCCCATCTCTAGGAATCTCAGTCGCGACATAATCCGATTTCCTCTTACCGAACCTCGCGGAATCAAGATTCCGATCAAGAAACACTCTAGGATCAATCACAGTTGCGTTCAAACGATTGTCCCACCATAAAGCAGACTGAAACCAAGTCATCTCCGTACAGTTCTCCTTCTTTAAAGCCAGTTCAGGAAGCTCCTTGCGAAGCAAGGAAACCACCTCGTCTGCTCTGCCTAAGAACAGAGCAACCACGGTGGCTCTCACCGTCTTCACCCTGTTCATCGTCACGGGCTGAAGCAGCATCCTTAAGAAGAGGTTCCGGTCGGTTCTCGGACCTACCGATTGCCACTTATGAACCATGTCGACCGCTCCGGTCTCTATAAACTTCGGCACTCGGAAAACCGTCACTACCGGTGGCACAGGGACGAGTTTGACCTTGTAACCCAAAACGACGCCGAAGCTTCCTCCTCCTCCGCCGGAGATCGCCCAGAAAAGATCTTCACCCATTGACTTCCGGTCAAGAATCTGACCGTTGACGTCAACGATCTTTGCATCGATCAAGTTATCAACCGACAAACCGAATTTCCTCAACAAGTTACCGTACCCTCCGCCGCTTAAATGACCTCCGACGCCAACCGTCGGACAAATTCCGGCGGGGAATCCATGGACTTTGCTTTTCTCCCAGATACGGTAATAAACCTCGCCGAGAGTGGCTCCGGCGGAGATCCACGCCGTTTGCTCGGCGATATCGACGGTTACGTCGCGGAGGTTGGACAAGTCGAGGACGAAAAAGGGTTTGTCGGAGATGTAGGAGAGACCGTCGTAGTCGTGTCCGCCGCTTCGGATCTTGAAGACGAAGTTTAAGGGCTTTGAGCAGAGGACGGCGGCGCTGACGTGGCTATAGGAGCGAGGAGTGATAATGAGTGTGGGTTTGGGAGTAGAGGAAGTGTTGAATCTCGCGTTGCGGATGTAGGCTCGGAGGACGGAGGAGTAAGAAGGGTTGCTCTGAGAGAAGACGTTTTGAGCTTGTGGGGTTTTTGTCTTGTCGGAGAAACATTTGAGGAATGAGTTGTAGACAGGATTCGTAGATTGAGAGAAAGAGCAGAGAGGTGAAGAGAGGAAGAGGAGGAGGAGGAAGAGGACAGAGACAAAGGTTGGTCGTGTAGTGGGCATTGTGTAATGGAGATTCTTATTGGGTCTCGTGTTGTCTTTGTTCTCTGCTAACATATCTCGATTATTTATAACTGCTGAGAGAAGATGTGTTATGAAGTTTTGGAAACTACTTTGACTTTCTTTTTGTTGACAAAAAAACTTTGATTTTTCTTTAAAAACAAAAAAGCAAAAAAGGTAATCAGGAATAAAAGAAGATCTTAGATTAAAAATTATTTTCTATTCTTTTGTTTCTAGAAATAAAATTTTCAACATTTTTAAAATATATTCCAGCAGTTTGTATACATATTAGTTAACATTGATAATTTTAATTCAAAAATATAATTTTTGAAAAACTATTTGAGTCAAGTTAGTTATATAGATAATTATAAAAATGATGTATTTATAATAAAAACTTATGGAGAAATTTGTTTAAAAATGTTATTTACAACATACGAGTAGATAATACTTTTTGGTAATTAGCAAGAATCTGAATTCATTTTCTTTTGCGTTTAACGCGTCTATTAAAAAGCAACTACAAGTGACAATAAAATATCTTAGGAGACTTTTAATATTTGATTCAAATGACAAAAACTTTGAGTCTTGTGTATTCAAAATTCATCATTAAGTCACCAACTCTTGGTTACTATGCTATTTTAATCAATAAAAAAATTCTTGAACCAATTATTGCTGCTACACTAGTAGTATAGAAATATGATAGGAATGTCGTTTAATTTTTATAAAAGTAATCAAATGCTAACCAAAATGATATTAAAAATTAGGCTAAAACATTGACCATAATGAACAAGATAAGTTACAAATATAGATAGAGATGTTGACCAAAAAAAAAAGATAAAGATAAACTAGAAAGTAAACATATTTTGAAAACACATTGTTGTCAAAGATAATCCATACCCACACTTTTTCTATCAAAAGAAGATGTAGCTTTGTGGAATTATAAACTTTTAATGCATAGAGTATTTGCAGTTAACATCTTTAGTAGCTAAGTATTGATTGCCCGGATTTATTTTTATCTAATCAATGTTTATACGTAAAATTAGAATCGAAATAGTCAGCCATCAATAAACAAACAAAAAACTAGTCTTTGTTTATATCTTTAAACAATTGATTCTTAATCTTAATTTGTGCATTTAATGATTGGTTGGAAAATAAATATACACGTATAATATTTGGGTATTAAATATGCAAATTATGAATATTTTGCGAATACAAAAATAATAACATACAAATTTTTAAGTCAAAAACACCTTCCTAAAACTCCAAATTAAGAAAAAAAAGTCTTAAGTTAGGGAGAACTGATACGATGTAATAAGGACATTAAATCATCATCGGCTAATTAGGAAAGAGTCATGAGCCATGGAGAGGAGAATATTAAGCTGAAGAGAACTAAGAAGATATATGAGCTAAGTTAAGCTCAATGAAGGCCAATATCTAACATTTTCCCATGTACCACAAAACACAAGAGCAGACAAATAAGTTAAGAATAAATCCCTGTAAACAATACTTATAGTGGGGCATATTGAATTAAGGATTTAAGAAAATCCAAGATTCGAGTAAATCCAAGAAAATCCGAGATTTGAGTAAATCTTAAAAAATATAAGTTTTATAGAGTTCTGAAGAAATTTCAGAGTTTTTGAAAAATATTTTAAATTTTAAATATTTATCTTTAACAATATTTTTATTTTTAAAATTATTATAATTTGATATTACTATTGTTTTATGAAATATATAAAATTTATAAGTTTTCAAAAAATGATTTTCAAATTTTTTTTATTTCATTTCAAACAATTTGTTTTCCTTTTTAAATGTGAAGTAATTTTTTATTTATTTTTTTAAGTTTCAAATACCATCATAGAAGGTGATATTTCTATTTGTTATTTTTACACTATAAAATGTCATCCAAATCCCATCAAATTCCATTTGATGGATTTTGTTGATAAAATCCATATTTTTCAATAAGCTGAAATTTGAGAGAACTTATATGAATGATTAACCCAATAAGCTTGAATTTCATACAAAATTTATAAATGTTAGATACTTTTTTTTTTTTTTATAAATGTTAGATACAATAAGAGATAATTTGAGAAAAAAATGAAATCTTATCAAATCCTATATTTAATAAGACCCCCTTAGATATTAAAGATGTAGATTCTCTAGACATTAGTATTTGAGAAGTAATTTGACATGTGTCATCACCATAATCATTGTAACAAATAAATAATGATATATTCTATTGAAAATAATGACATGAATCCTATGTAATTATGACATGACTTACATAAATATGACATAAAATTCACTTATAAAAATTAAAAAAATAATAAATATATAATAGTTACCATAATTTAAAAAATTATATTAAAATAACTTAAATCTTAAATAAAATAACTTAAATCTTAAATAAAATAACTTAAATCTTAAATAAAATTTATTATCAACTTATCCACTAAACACGTTAATAAAAATATTAATTTATTTTATTAGTAGTTTGTATATTTTAAATGTATCTAAATGGTGATATTGTAATACAATATTGTGTCACTACCATATTTTTCTATAACTAAAATAATATTACTTTTTCAAAATTTATTACATAATGTTAACATTATCAATTCATTATAGATATTTAAATTTTGCCAAGATTTTAAGATATTTTAATAATCTTTATATCATAACAAAGATAAAAATTTATACTTTTTTGTGAATATTTAAATAATTAAAATTATATTTAATTTTATTACTCAATGTAAAGATAAACTTAATAATTTTTTAAAATTATTAAATTGTATTTAAAATTTAATTGCGATAAAATAATTTAATTGAATGATTAACATTTGATTCACTAGGTTTAATAAGTATATTTTATAATGTAAATATTTTAAAAAAACAATAAAACAAAAATATTAAATTTTATTCTTACAAATAAATAAAATAGTATAAAATTATTATTTCAAAATATGAAAGTTAATTTATTAGTTAAACTAATTTAAATACAATCAAACTAGAATAATTTTTGTAAGTTAATCAACTTAAATATAAATGCAATAAAATCTATATTAAAAATAAAATATTTTGTAGAGTTATTATTTCTAGGCATAGTTTAAAAACCCATCTAGTTGCAAATACTTACCAAATAAAACCTCACCTTCCCGCAGCTTTGTTTCATTCAATTTCCTTTTCTTCGCTGGTTTTAAAGTCAGTGGTCAGCGCCGCTAGTAGAATTCAATTGGGTTTGTGATAAATAAAAGTTACGAAGAGAAGACTTTACACCACGTGACCCTTACAGATCGTACAGCCTATGTTGAACTTTGATGTTGCCTCTCTGCTTGTAGCCAGTTAATCAATTAGGGATATGTGTGATATACTATGTTTCTTTTACTCTCTCCTTTCCTAACTATAATATGTTTAGGAAAAAACACATATATTAAAAAAATATTTTTTATCCAAAAAATAATTAAAATTATAAATTAATAAACATTTGACCAATTACAAGATAGATGATTAAATATGATTAATTACACAGATTTTTATAAAGTAAAAAATTACTTAAAAAATGCGAGCATCTTATATAATAAAACATCGATTTTTCTTAAAACATCTTATAATTAAAAATAGAGAAAGAATATATAATACAAACATTTTTTTTACTAACAATAAGAACAATTTTCATCGACTGAAATTATAAACAATGGAATATGTAACGATTTGTATATTGTAATTTTAATGTCTAAAACTTCGCCAAATCCTTAGCAATTTTTATTTTCATGCTTATTCTCTTTAACTTTCTACTTTTTTTGACAAAATGATATTAAAGACTCCAAAATCATTTGTATATATTTTCATTTGTAACAACAACTAATCATGTGAATGGAATCGAGATATTGACTAGATATAGTAAATTAAGAATTTTCATAAATCATCAAAATCAAAGATGAGCCGCATTAGTTTTGTTTGACTATTACTAATAGTATGAATTACATGTTAGTTGTAGTTTTGCACATTCATTTAATCTTCGTCTCTCATGTTTCTTTCTGACTTTCTAATCTTCTTATGTTGAGAAAAAGACATCTTCTGTTAATAATTTTAAAAGCTGCGATAGACAGATATATAAATATTAAATTATTTAAGGAACAATACACTATAAAGACTTTGTTTAAAGCCAAAATCGCCGGATTCTTAGGGTAGTAAATATTTTTTTTATAAGGAACAATACACGTTAATGATTTTGTTTACAAAAGAAAGGAATTTGT
Organism: Moricandia arvensis; assembly: GCA_905132765.1. Classification (NCBI taxonomy): domain Eukaryota; kingdom Viridiplantae; phylum Streptophyta; class Magnoliopsida; order Brassicales; family Brassicaceae; genus Moricandia; species Moricandia arvensis. The sequence goes on from CAJHQP010001492.1 coordinate 39,395, forward strand.
TAGATAAGACTTTTTTGACAATGATTGTTAGATTAGATTATTAAGATGCATATTTTGTTTGACGAGTCTTTGATATTTGGGATGTACACGATACAAATACAATCCCATAATCTGTAAAATTTATCAAAAACAGATGTATCACAGACATGCATGCAGATCATGTGGGCCTTGTTAAGAAGTTTCATTTGAGATTAATACAAAGAAATGTGATAGAATTTAAAAAAAAAACCTTGTTACATCAAGTGTGTCTTATATAGAGAGTTTTCTTTTTTTTTTCAACTATCTTTATGTACAAAATTTATCTTGATCCAAACCAAAAAAACCATTCCTTCTGCGGACTCTTTGTTTCCTTTCCTCTGTATGATAGTGAATTTATTCCTCATATTCTTATCAAGCCTCCTGACCAAGACTTCACTTGGAGATGGAGGTTCCTTGTGTCTTCTACGATTTCTTTCCATCCAAATAGCATGCACCATCGCCTGCAGCATGTATCTGGATACAAAGAGTTGAACCTTGCTCCAATTTGAATCCTCTGTTAAGAGTCTAACCAGTCTTTTTCAATTCACTGTAAATTGGTATCGCGTTACCCCTTTCATTAAGGTTTCCCATATCAGCGTCGAGTAAGAACATTTAAAGGATAGGTGGTCCGTAGTCTCCAAAGGGTCTTGGCATAGAATACAAGATGCATCAGCATTTATATTCCAGTTCCAACATTATAATTGATAAAGCATCAAAAAAAAGCGACTTGATTGTTCCCTTACGTTGTATTGCAAAAGTTGGAAATAAAAGGTTCTTATTTGTGTGGTTTACAGTGTAAAACCGTTGGGAGTAAATGATGTACGCGTTTACGAATTCATTAGATGATAAGGCGTTTTTCTTCGTTTTCCGTAGTACTTTAGGCCGAGAAGGCGAAAGCACCATTTATTTCTTTTCTTTTGCTTTTAAAAATGGTTTCTTTCAGACCAATGGTATTCAATTTTTTCAAGATGAAATTAAGGTATGTATTCTGTAAATGATTTAGCAATATGTTTTTATAAATAATTGTTCTTTGTTTTTTTTTGAGTATTTTGAAGAGAGATTCAATCTTTCAAGATGTTTCAAATTAATTTAACCACATCGTGGTGGTCCAATGGTTTGCAATAGACGAAAAGTCGTCATGTTGGTCCAGATCAAAGATTAATTTTTCTTCAATGCAAATTACTAGTTTCTCATGTAGTTACGTGATGTGGGTATCTAAATTCCACGTAGAGCAACTGAGCATGTCTATTACTAGTGGATAGATCTCTAAGAGATTAGTCGGTTGGGTATTGGTCCGCCGGATCTTTGATTAACAAAAGAAAAGAATTAAATCTGAACAGTATCCCACATAGGTTTCTTGTGTCTTACTCAAAGATAGAAAGGTGGTTTAGGTTCACTTTGCCTTAATCTTTTGATTGAAACAGGCGTAATAATGCCTTCTCTATTTTCTTTTTACCAAGCTAGAAATCCTGTCTGAGTTAAGTTTAGCATGCTCTCACGGCTTTCAGACACAACTTGTCCGTAGATTGGCTTGTTTATCTCTTCCGTTTTAGCGTCTCGATGTCTTTTTATAATGCGAGAATTTGCAGATAATGAAATAAGAAGAAATGATATTTTTAGATGGGCTTTAGTGGGCTAAATTTTCACTAAGCTTCATACTTTTGTTGGTTCGCTCAACCCGATCCGACCCGATCCGACCCGATCATACAAACAGGTCAAAAACTCGGAAGCATCTATTTATTTCGCATTAATACCAAGTGATTTAGTTCTGTCCTTACGAGTTTTAAGGGCATCATTATCGTAGACACAGTCAATGCCGACAAAAACGGATCACTTCCCCATTTGTTTCTCTTCTATAATTAGCCTCCAACCGTTCTTTATCTCAGATTATAACTCCACACCAAAGCAGTCTAACGAAAAAGAAGAAGAAGACAATGGAGAGCGACGGCGAGAAGAACAAGAAGAAAGTTACGACTAAATCACCATCCTTCAGCCTACGAAGCCCAAGCCTGAACGCACTCCGTCTCCAACGCATCTTCGACTTATTCGACCACAACGGCGACGGTTTCATCACCCTCGAGGAGCTAAGCCAAGCTCTCTCTCGTCTCGGCCTCAACGCTAACCTCTCCGACCTCAAATCCACCGTCGAGTCCTACATCCAACCTGGAAACGCCGGTCTCAACTTCGAAGACTTCTCCTCTCTCCACAAGACGCTTGACGATTGTTTCTTCGGCGGAGCAGGAGATGAAGATGATCTTTCCTCCCCTGCAGCAGCTGATGAGTCGGATCTCGCGGAGGCGTTTAAGGTGTTTGATGAGAATGGCGATGGGTTTATTTGTGCTAGGGAGTTGCAGGCGGTTTTGAAGAAGCTTGGGTTGCCTGAAGGAGGAGAGATGGAGAGAGTGGAGAGGATGATTGTGTCCGTTGACCGGAACAAGGATGGTCGCGTTGACTTTTTTGAGTTCAAGAACATGATGCGCACCGTTGTCATCCCTTCTTCTTGATTTTTTTTTTCATGAGACAATTTTCTCACAAAGATTATTAATTAATTTGTTTTCTTGAATTTATCTATGTAATATCAAGTTTCAGATAGATTTATCTATGTAATGATGTTTAAATAAAGTGTTAGTAGCTTTTTCAATTAAAAATTAAAAATAATTTTTAATTTTTTGTTAATAACCCCGATTAATCAAGGTGTAAGACCATGTTTAACGCTGTTTCTAAACAGAGTTTCTAAGCAATAATGGTGATTTAATTAAATGAAAACAAAATTAAAAGGCTATTATCGTTTCTTATTCTGGGTTTATGGGAATCGTTTTTAAAAGGGGTTTTCTAACACGTGTCAGCATACAAATACTTTTCAATTTACTTTTCTCTTTTTTCTTTTTTCTTTTTTCTTTTCTTTCTATTCTTCTCTTGTTTCTCTAGTGTTCTCCGCCATTCGGCGATCGAAACCGAGGAAATCCTCTGTCGTCTTCTCCGTTAGAGACGATGACTCCCTCCGTCGTCTTCTCCGTTAAAGAAGATCGACGACTCTCTCCATCGTCAAAGTGTCTCCTCCGTCTTCTCTTGCCATCTCCGTCGGAAAGCGATCGAAATCGACCAGGACGACGAGTTTGTCGATCGATCACGGTGTATCATTCGTCTTCTCTCCTCATCTCTTTTAGAGAGCCATCGAAGACTCACCACGAAGGACAACTGACTTGGTCCTCACCACGGACGACAACTCTCCTCCGTCTTCTCTCCTCATATTCATTAGAAAGCGATCGAAGACCCACCACGGAGGAGGATTCACTCGGTCCTCACCACGGACGACGGCTCTCCTCTGTCTGCTCTCGTCCTCTCAGTCGGAAGAGTGATCGAAGACCCACCACCGACGACGGCTCTCTCGGTCCTGATCACTGCGTAAGTTGTGGTTATCCTTCTGCTTTCTCGCCTCATCCTTAAATGCTTCCAGTTTCATTTTTTTTGTTAATCACTGCTCTTATTCTTTAGCTAGTTCAGATAATGTAAACTTAATTAGCTTAAAACTCTTTTGATTATGACTTGAGGTTCCAACAAGACTTGGGAGTTGGTGTGTCATCAACAAAAGCGCCTCCAAGCTGGTTCCAACAAGACTTGGGAGGTATGTTGTCTCATCCGTAGGTTAATAAATGGTTGCTAGGGTGTGGTTAGTTAATAGGTTTGTGTTGAATGCTTGTGTTGAATGCTTGTTAGGTTGTGGTTAGTTTATTTGTGTGTGTGTAAATGCTTGTTGGATATGTGTCTACTCATCTTAACTCAACTCAAAGAGTTAATCCATTACAAGACCCATAGCTAACACAATTTGCTTCTCTTTTCTTCTATTAAAGGCAGTGGTTTCTGTCTTTCTTTTCATCCTGTAACATTTAGCTCCCTTCTTGCTTTGAAACACTTTTTTTTTGTTTCTCCCTTCTCTAAAACTTTAGGATATGGGTTCTCCGAATCCATACTGTGACCACTCCAACTTTGTTGACTTGTTGAACAGTCAACAAGATAGTGTCCATCCCCAACCCTTTCATCCTTAACCCTTTCATCCTCAACCCTTTCATTATGAGAGTTTTTCACAAGGTGGGGATCTTGGATCATCACAACTGCCTCTGTTTAGTAGCCAAGCAACTGAAACTCCAAGCTTCTGTGAAGAATCACCTAAAGAGCGCAGAGAAAGGAAGAAATGGAGTCCCACGGATGATGTAGTGCTGATTAGTGCATGGCTAAATACGAGCAAGGACCCTGTTGTAGGGAATGAGCAGAAAGCAGGTGCTTTCTGGAAACGCATTGCTGCTTACTTTGCAGCAAGTCCAAAGGTGGAACGGGGTGAAAAGCGAGAGGTAATTCAGTGTAAGCAAAGGTGGCAGAAGATTAACGATCTTGTGTGCAAGTTTTGTGGATCCTATGAGGCTGCAACAAGACAGAAATCAAGTGGCCAGAATGAAACTGATGTTGTAAAACTAGCCCATGAAATCTTCTACAACGATCATAAGAAGAAGTTTACCCTTCAGCATGCTTGGGAGGAGCTTCGGAATGACCAGAAATGGAGTGAATTTGCAACTACTAAGATTGATGGGAGCAATAAGAAGAGAAGGTGTGAGGATGGAGCACAATCAGAAAGCTCTCAAGCAACTACGGATGTAGGTGATCATGACTCAAAACGGCCTCCTGGTGTTAAGGCATCAAAAGGAGCATCTGGTAAGAAAACTGTAGTAGATCACGAGGATGTCTCTCAGTTTCAGAGCATGTGGTCTATTAAAGAGAAAGATTTGGCAGTGAAAGAAAGACTTTCGAAGATGGGTCTGTTGGAGAGTCTCATATTAAAGAAAGAGCCCTTATCTGAAGTTGAAGAAGCTCTCAAGAAGAAGCTAATTACAGAGATGTTGGGTAATTAGTGTGAAGATGGGTCTGTGTCATGTTAAAAACGAGTCTGTTTTCATGTTTTCATGTTCTGTTTCTTGTTGAAGCAAGACTTTGGTCTGTGTATCTTCTGTTTTATTGTTCTGTTTTCGTGTTTATGTTCTTCTTCATGTAATATGTTATGCTTCATGTAATATGTTTTGTCTTATATAATATGTTCTGTTTTATATAACATGTGTCGATGGGTCTTTGAAATAATATGTTCTGTTTTATATAACATGTTCTGTCTTTCTGTGTGCAGTGAGACTTCAGATGAGACGTTACAGGATGCAATGAGAAGTCACGAGCAATGAGATGTATATGAGCAAAGATGTCACGAGCAATGAGACTTCACATGGGTAGTTGTTTGTATCTGTGTAGGTTGTAATTTGTAGTTTGTAGTTTTGTGAAAAAAGAAGTCACGAGCAATGAGATGTATATGAGTGAGACTATAGTTTGTAGTTTTGTGGTTTGTAGTTTTGTAGTTTGTAGTTTTGTGCAAAAAAAGTCACGAGTATTGATAGTTTGTAGTTATTCTAGTCACAAGATAATCTCTCATTCTCTATATATAGTTTTTATACACCAGCCATTTAAATCACAACGTCTTCTTCTCTCTTTAAGTTCAAACAAGTTTGAAAATTTCTTTCTCATCAAACAAGTTTCAATATCTCTTTCTCACCAAACAAGCTTCAATATCTCTTTCTCACCAAAAAAGTTTCAATATCTCTTTCTCACCAAACAAGTTTCATTATGGCATCTTCTTCTGATAACCCGTTTGAGAGAGTAGGTGATGAAGATCAATATTTTGATCAACAATTTGATCAAACATTCGAGAATTTATCCATTGATTATGGTGATCAAGAAGAACAGAGGAAAAGAAGAAAAAAACGAGTTCATATCGAAAGAAATCGTGAAGAAGGTGATGTACGTTTATGGAATGATTATTTCAGTGAAACTCCAACATATCCAGAAAATCTATTCCGTCGACGATTTAGAATGAACAAGCCATTGGTCCTGCATATTGTTCATCGACTCTCCAATGAAGTTGAATTCTTTCGACAAAAGAAAGATGCTCTCGGAAGGCTTAGTCTCTCTCCACTTCAGAAGTGTACAGCAGCCATTCGTGTCTTGGCATATGGTTCTGCAGCTGATGCTGTTGACGAATACCTCCGACTCGGTGCAACGACTACTCGATTATGTGTGGAACATTTTGTAAAAGGAATCATAAATTTATTTGGCGATGAGTACCTAAGAAGACCAACACCAGCTGATCTTCAACGTCTACTTTATATTGGTGAGCAACGTGGATTTCCCGGGATGATAGGAAGCATTGATTGTATGCACTGGGAGTGGAAGAATTGTCCCACCGCTTGGAAAGGTCAATATTCACGTGGTTCGGCTAAACCCACAATCGTTTTAGAGGCGGTTGCTTCGTATGATTTATGGATATGGCATGCGTTTTTTGGACCTCCAGGTACATTAAATGATATTAATGTTCTTGATCGCTCACCTGTTTTTGATGACATAATAAAAGGTCAAGCTCCGCAAGTTACTTTCTTTGTCAATGGAAGACAATATAATTTGGCTTACTATCTCACTGATGGTATTTATCCGAAATGGACAACTTTTATCCAATCTATCCCAATACCACAAGGTCCGAAAGCGGCTTTGTTTGCTCAACATCAAGAAGCTGTCCGAAAAGATGTCGAGCGTGCTTTTGGAGTCTTGCAAGCTCGATTTGCCATCGTTAAAAATCCAGCACTTTTTTGGGATAAAGCCAAAATTGGGAAGATTATGAGAGCATGTATCATACTCCATAATATGATAGTAGAAGACGAACGAGATGGATACACTCATTTTGATGTTTCAGAGTTCCAACAAGGAGAAGACACCGGAACTTCACATGTCGATCTCACGTATTCAACAGATATTCCTTCAAATATCGCTAATATGATGGGTGTTCGAACTAAAATTTGTGATAGACAAATGCATCAACAACTGAAAGCTGATTTAGTTGAACATATATGGTGTAAATTTGGACGTCATGAAGACAACAACTGAGCTCATATGTTTTTTTCAAATTATTCATGCTTATTGTACTAGTCTTTATTTTTATGTTTTTTTAACAACTAATTTTTAATGTTATCTTTTAATATGTTTTTTAATAAATAAATTTATAAAAAAAAAATTAAAAACTCTTGATTAAGAAACTCCCATTGAACCATTCAAAATGAGAGTTTCTTAACTAGAGTTCTTAAACCCACTTAAGCACATTAAATATAATTAAATAATCATTAAGAAACCCAAATGGGTATCATGGATAAACATGCTCTAATATTCTAAACATATCTACTCCAACCCTCCAAGAGAAGAATGTTGTAGCTCGAGTGATATCAATCGCATTGTTTTCACGAAACAAATCCATAGTCTCATGTTAGTGTTACCTGAACCGGTAGGAGAACATTCATTATTCAAGTATAGGGAATGATTTGTGTGTCTTACCCGTAACAACATTTTTCCAAAAAGAAAAATAAACCAAAGAGATATGTAAAATGAACAGTTTTACATGAATTACTATTGCAATTATCACTTGAAATTATAAAGTGTTTTGAAGTCTAGTGTGTGTATACATATGTCTGTGATCGTTTCGTTGGCTAATCACGTTAGGTGGTTAGGTAGTCGCTCCAATAGTATATTAATTATAAAAGACAGAGAATTGAGGATTGTAACAAAAGATTGCTGACAACAAGCATTGGAATCGCATCATAATTCATTCAAATATTTGTTTGTGTATTCATTCGACCAATGAGTCAATGACACTGTTACTAAGTATCCTGGAAATAAGGTTTGGTTTCTAACAATTAATTCTCATGTTTCGATTGTGGAAATTAATGTTGTGAAAATTCGTCTAGATGTTATGTCGTATTATATTTTGACAAGTTGTTTAGTTGTTGATACTTGGCAAGGATGGAAAGTGGGTTAAGTGTTGAACAAGTAAATGAAAGTAAGGCCTTCAGTATATATATATAGTCTCAGTTGTAATGGAACACGTTCCATTTGTAGCTTTAAATAATTCCCATAACTTTGATATATTTACTGAAAAGAGATCTCAACTTGGAGTTTTTCTAAAAAAGATATCTCAAACAAGAGGAAGACTTGTTGGTTTAGCGAGACCTTAGTAAAAAAGAAGGGGAGGAGACCTCAGGTCATTGCACGTTTCTTTCTTTTTCTCCCTACTTTCTCTCTGTATCTCAGAGTCTCTCTTGCGTTCTTCTTTCTCTCTGCACTCCCTTCCTTAATAACGGTCATACATCTCCGTCTTTTTCATACCAACTCTTCTTCCTCCTCTCGCAATTTCTTAGAGCATGTCCATCAAGGGGCTCTTAAGGGGTTCTTAACCTAAAAAGGTAGTGGGTCCCATCACTTTTTTTAAGAACCCGTCTCTAAAAACTCTTAGTTTAGAACCGTCTTTTGCACTGTTTCGTGGACCCCACTGCCACGTGACGATCTACGATTGGTTTATTTTTTTTTTTAATTTTTTTTTTTTTAAATCAGAAAAAGTAAAAAAAAAAAAATTAAGAACCCCATAGAGATTCTTATGGATGGAGATGGTCTTAGGTAACCTCTCTCTATCTCTTAATCTCTCTTTTTTTTACCCAAAATATACGATGTTTATGTCTCTTCATTTTCTCCGTTATTACTCAATTCTCAACCTGATCTAAAGCAGCTTCTGCATTGTTGACTTGATTGAAGTTGAGTTTTTAAAACTTTAAATCAATTATGGGTTTCTTCTGATCCGTAATTTCTGAAATGGGTTTGTTCATTTGATAACCAAACTCTGATCAAAGACGACGACTTTTCTCCATTTTTGTTTTGTTTTTGTTTTCCTCTGTTTCTGTGACAAACATGCTTTCGGCCTAAGAACTTTTCTCTTTCCAGTTAACATTTGAATTATTTTAATTAAAAAACAAAAACTGATGCTTCAACTTTTGCCTGTTTTTATCTTTGTTTTTTTCATTCAGGTCCCACTTGCAACAAATATTATTTTTCTTCCCTCCTATGATCTGTTTATAAATTATTTTCTTTTACCTTAACCAGCAATTTGCAGCTGCATGAGCTTCTTATTTGCTGGCTATTGAGTTTGCTTATAGAGTTTTTTTTTTGCCTCAATACCAAGAATTTAACACTTTTGTGGTTCTTTTTAACTTCAGATTCTTCTGAAAATCTCAAAATGCTAAGTTTCTCTAGAACAAGAAGTCCAGGGAGAAACACAAGCCCTCTTGCAGGAGGTTGGTCTAGAATTATCAACCTATCATCTTTTTACAAAATGGAAATAATTTCCGTAAACAATCTTTTCTTCAATTCTGTAACATTTCAGGGATGGATTATTTGGAACCCAAAAGAAAGAGCAATGTCCTGGGCAGGCTTATATTAATGGTTTCTCTTACAGCTCTATGCATTACAATGCTTAAGCACGCACCTAGTCTTACTTCACCAACCGTGGTAAGTAACTTCCACAATCCTATTTGCTAGAATCTTTGATATGTTACTCCTTTCTTAATATGTGGATACATTTCTCCTGAATCTACTTCTTTTAATTGATTGTATTTGTTATTGTGTTGTTCTTCACAGTTCTCTCGCAGCGAGGAAGGAGTGACTCATGTATTAGTCACCGGTGGCGCTGGATACATTGGATCACATGCTGCATTGAGGCTCCTAAAGGATTCATACCGTGTAACCATTGTGGTAACGTTTCTTTCTTTAATGGCAAGTAGTTAAACTGCAATGTTTGGTTTTGTATAAAACTTATATCTCTGTCTCACAAACAGGACAATCTTTCTCGTGGGAATCTTGGTGCCGTCAAGGTTCTACAGGGACTGTTCCCAGAAACCGGGAGGCTTCAGTTCGTTTATGCCGACTTAGGAGATGCCAAAGCTGTAACTCTTCACATTCCTAAGATTCTTTTGAGCATTTTTTTTCATGGTATTCTTGTGTGAAGTATGGTTTTGTTTTGTTAACTGCAACATTTCAGGTTGATAAAATCTTCTCAGAGAATGCGTTTGATGCTGTTATGCATTTTGCTGCAGTAGCTTATGTTGGAGAGAGCACTCTAGATCCTCTAAAGTACAACTTCTAGCGATGGCTTGTAGTTCTTTGTGTCCTAATCTAATGTAAAGTTACTGAAAAAAGTTTATCTAATTTTTTGTTTTGTAGGTATTACCACAACATTACATCAAACACATTAGTAGTTCTTGAAGCTGTGGCTAAACATAAAGTGAAGAAGTTTATATATTCAAGCACATGTGCCACTTATGGAGAACCTGACAAGATGCCTATAGTTGAAATTACTCCACAGGTACTTAAAGAAACACTCTCATGGGCATGATCATGTCTCATCAGATTTAGAAATCATGGGTTTCAGGTCCCAATTAACCCTTATGGAAAAGCTAAGAAGATGGCTGAAGATATGATTCTTGATTTCTCTAAGAACTCTGACATGGCCGTCATGATCCTAAGGTCAGTGTTCTGTTTTTTTCTTGAAGCCTAAGAGTCTCCTGATTCTGAGACTAACAATGTCTGAACATCTCCACAGATACTTTAACGTGATCGGTTCAGACCCGGAAGGTAGACTAGGAGAAGCTCCAAAGCCAGAGCTACGTGAACATGGACGCATATCAGGTGCTTGTTTTGATGCAGCTCGTGGTGTGATTCCAGGCCTTCAGGTCAAAGGAACAGACTACAAAACAGGAGATGGAACTTGTGTTCGTGACTATATAGACGTTACCGACCTCGTTGATGCTCACGTGAAGGCTCTTGAGAAGGCTAAGCCAAGAAACGTTGGAATCTACAACGTAGGTACTGGAAAAGGAAGATCGGTGAAGGAGTTTGTGGAAGCATGTAAGAAAGCGACAGGAGTAGATATACAAGTAGATTTCTTGCCTCGACGACCTGGAGATTACGCAGAGGTTTATAGTGATCCAGCAAAGATTCTGAGAGATCTTAATTGGTCTGCTCGTTTCACTAATCTTCAAGAAAGTCTTGAGGTTGCTTGGAAGTGGCAAAAGACTCATCCGCATGGATATGCTTCTTCTTGAAAGTCCAGAACAAATCAATAAAAGTTTAGTATTAATGTTTTTGCATTTTCGTTTTTGAGAGAATAGCTTATAGAAAGGAAAGGAATTGATTTTGTTACAGACTTACAGTTCCATGATTGATTATGGCTATTTTAATACATTTTTTGTAAAATTCATCAGATATGAAGGGATACAGATTTTTTTTCTTAAAACGTTTTGCATAATTTTGTTTCTGTTTTTCTATAACATAAGCTTATAGGAGTTTGATTTATTAATTTACGTTGAAGCATCTCCCCATCGGAACAGAAAATTTTCTCTCGACCATATCGACTAAGTGCTTAGAAAAGCTCCCACTGTTAGAATTCATGAGTGTTTGTCTCATGTCAAGAGAGTATTCAGTCAACTTGTGACTGAATTCCCTTCTACCAACAACAAGAACTCACAACTACAAGGAAGAGACAATCAACTTGTGATTGAATCCTCTCAGCAAAACACTCTACATACCATCTGAATCTAACAAGATAAAGTGGCTGCGAGATTGATACAACAACTAGAATTAAACTATCTCTAGTATGAATCTATCCTTGTGAAGTAACACAACACTTATAGTTTGTGTACTTAAGACTTAAAAAGAGATAGAATCAATAAGCTAGAGTAAGAGAAGATTAATTAAGAGTTTAGAGGTGATTTTAGAGTAGAATGGGCAAGCAATGATCTGCCATTAGGCAGATCCTAAATCGTGTATCACAACCTCTCTACATTGTGAAGAACTTGAAGAACACTTAGTAAAGAGATGGAGATACAAGAATTTTGTATAAGCTTGTCTCTTATTTCTTGCTTAATTCAGAATCAAGTTACAACATATATATATAGAGTTTAAACTTGCATGAAAGGGGACAAGGAGACAAGAAGACAAGGTAAAAATGAAAGGAATAGTAATAACCACTCCCAACAACTCCAATTTGAATTTGAACTTGTAGATCCACATTTGAACATCAAATCTCCTTCTAGAAGCTCTCTTAGGCGTGCTCAGGTTGAGCTGAGAAAGCCTCTCAGCTTCCTTGCCTTCCAAGCCACTCTAGATCAAATCACTCTTGCTTGAGCGGGCAGCAGAACACATGCAACTTGTAACTGGTGTAACTTCCAAACCATAACTCTTTTTGGACTGATTCCAATTCGCCGCGAGACCTTGATGAGTATAGAATGTAGGGAAATTGGTTTCATGATCAAATTCTTCATGGTTAGGAATTTACACCCCTTTTCCTGAGACATGCCAGTGTGAACTCCATCACTAGCATTTTCTTCTTCATTCTAATACTCCCCCTCAAGCTTGACCATAGGAGATCCTTGGGCAAGCTTGGAACCTTGAAGAAGCTCCCTCATTAAAAACCTTAGCAAGAAAACCTCATGGGACAAAACTTTCTAAGGGAAAAAGAGTGGACTTCTACAAAGCCTAGGGATTGGCCAATGAGTTCTATGTGTCTTAGAACCAGTGTGGTTGGACACATAGACTCTGGATCAAGGCCTTTCTTAAGCAGCAAGTATGAACTCCATAACTTGCGCACATCATTTCTTGGATCATCTCTTCTACAAGCTGGTTCGTTGTCTCCCTCTTTCTTGTGACTTCTTGCCATCTTCAAGGAGAGTTATGGTCTCTTTCTTGTGACTTCTTGCCATCTTCAAGGAGAGTTATGGTATACCAGCTTCTGCTATAGAGAACTCCAAGTACCTTCTACATAATGCATAAACACTTGCATCAATTCTCAAGGCATAAACCAATCAATTCATATTTATAGATTGAAATGGTTACTCCCCTTGCATATGGTTGGTATGAATGGTGAGGAGTGTCTCTTGGACACTTGAATCCTCCAAATTATCTGAGGTGAGGAAATGGACGACTTGGACCTTCAGGATAGCTCACCATTACCCCTCCTCAAGCATGATCCGGAGAGAATAAGTGAAGGATCAAGCTTGGAAGTGAGCACATTGAGTATTGAAACCAGGAGCGCATCACCCCTACAGCTGCGCTTAAGTCAACCGGTTCCTCCCTTAGTCTTTTCTCCACTGCCTCTTGTAAGTCTTTTGAACCAGGAGCTCAACACCCAAACAGGCTGCGCTTCTTCAACCAGTTTCACACACAAAACATCTCTCCATGGTCAGGAATGTACATCATGTGTAGGCTCTGAATGACACAGGAATATACATCATGTGTAGGCTCTGATCAGCATGGACAATGTCCTTATTCTTTGTCTTGGACTGGTGATGAACAAAGACAACACTTGTGTACCTGAAACACCACTCAAACTCCAGCAAGAATTAGACCACACACACTAGGATCAGACCTTGATAACTCACCAATTCTGATCCCAATGATTTAAGAAAAGTAACCAGTGAATAAGTGAATGAGTAACAAGAGAGTGAGAGAATGAGTAACCAGAGTATTAGTAGAATGATCTATGGCATGGTCCATGATCAAACTGGGAGAGAACCAGTCACATCTGAGCTGATCCATCAACTTCACCCAAAAGGTCTCCATTGGTTCTAACTTCAGTATGCGCTTGCACCTCCAGGCAATAGACTCCTTCTGTCAAGCTGATCCATCAACTTTCCACCAGACTCTTCACACCAGGTTCTTCAAGCTGGGGAAATCGGTTCTAACTTCAGATATGTTCTGTGCCCATACATTTAACTTCATGCCTCAATGAGACTATGATCGTATCAGTCATTTGAATCTGTGAACTTAGAACATCAAAGACAGAATCAGTGGTGGAACTTCCTAGTGAGGGCACACTCACGCTTGTGGAAGTTCCAAGAGTGCCAGAGAGAGTGAATGATCATTGTAAAATGAGAGAAAGAGATTGTAAGAATATGATAACAAGACTGAGAGTATAAGTAACCAAAAGTGTAGTGGATAATGGTGAGATGGAGAGTATAAGCGGAAGCATCTTCAGTCCATGACCTTCAAGGTTCTATGGCTGAGCAAAACATCAAACCACAGCTCTAAGGCGTTCATGGTTGATCACCAATTCTGGAGAGGCAATGACTTCTCAACCAGTCTTTCATTACATGGATGCAAGGACATGTTCCTTTCAAGGGATTCCTGCAACCTTAACAACAAAAATAACTCATTAAGAGATTAGATCACACAAAGGTGATTTCTGGAGGAAAGAACAAGGGTTGAATGGAACACAATTCTTTGTCCATCAACCAAGTTCAAAGGCCATAAATGCCAAGAGAAGAAAACCTTTTCACAAAGAAATCTTGCAAAGTAATTTAAAGCAATTTCCTAAGGAATTAAATCCTTTTACAATGGTTCTAATAAACCAAGAATTCATCAAGAACTTATCAAAAATAATTTTAAAGTACTTTTCCAGAATTTTAAAAAATACTTTCCACAACCTTTTCATAAGAAAAAACAATTTCCAAAATATTTTCAAGAGTATTCAAACTCAAAACAATCTTTTAATCACTCTCCCTCCCTCAAGCATATATTTGTACAGACTTAATAGCCCAAGCTTATTAAGAGAAACAAGAGGAGAGGAATAAAAGAGTTTGAAATCACAATGCAAAACATTTTTCAGAATTCAAAATCCTTTCAAAGAACGCACATATCTTTGAAATCGATTTTTTTTTTTAAGTGTTTTTCAAGACACAAGTTTAATCTTTTCTCCCTCCCTCAAGCTGGTATGAACAGACTTTATTCTTTCATCCAAAAGCTTAAACAATGAGGAGATCAAGGGGAGAGTCATTGATTTAAAAAAAAACTTTTAAAGACTTGCATCTTGAGTAAACACTTAGATTTTGAAATTTTGAAATCATAACTCATCTAAACTCTCTACTGTCCAAGTTTTGAATCCTAGCCACATAGCTCCTCGAAACTAATTTGAGTCAGAGAGAGAGAGAGTTTCAGATGAAGAAACAGACACAAAAGAAGTGAGTTCATCCCAAGAAGAGCAACAAGGCTCTGATACCATGTTAGAATTCATGAGTGTTTGTCTCATGTCAAGAGAGTATTCAGTCAACTTGTGACTGAATTCCCTTCTACCAACAACAAGAACTCACAACTACAAGGAAGAGACAATCAACTTGTGATTGAATCCTCTCAGCAAAACACTCTACATACCATCTGAATCTAACAAGATAAAGTGGCTGCGAGATTGATACAACAACTAGAATTAAACTATCTCTAGTATGAATCTATCCTTGTGAAGTAACACAACACTTATAGTTTGTGTACTTAAGACTTAAAAAGAGATAGAATCAATAAGCTAGAGTAAGAGAAGATTAATTAAGAGTTTAGAGGTGATTTTAGAGTAGAATGGGCAAGCAATGATCTGCCATTAGGCAGATCCTAAATCGTGTATCACAACCTCTCTACATTGTGAAGAACTTGAAGAACACTTAGTAAAGAGATGGAGATACAAGAATTTTGTATAAGCTTGTCTCTTATTTCTTGCTTAATTCAGAATCAAGTTACAACATATATATATAGAGTTTAAACTTGCATGAAAGGGGACAAGGAGACAAGAAGACAAGGTAAAAATGAAAGGAATAGTAATAACCACTCCCAACAACTCCAATTTGAATTTGAACTTGTAGATCCACATTTGAACATCAAATCTCCTTCTAGAAGCTCTCTTAGGCGTGCTCAGGTTGAGCTGAGAAAGCCTCTCAGCTTCCTTGCCTTCCAAGCCACTCTAGATCAAATCACTCTTGCTTGAGCGGGCAGCAGAACACATGCAACTTGTAACTGGTGTAACTTCCAAACCATAACTCTTTTTGGACTGATTCCAATTCGCCGCGAGACCTTGATGAGTATAGAATGTAGGGAAATTGGTTTCATGATCAAATTCTTCATGGTTAGGAATTTACACCCCTTTTCCTGAGACATGCCAGTGTGAACTCCATCACTAGCATTTTCTTCTTCATTCTAATACCAACGAAATATGATAAGGCGAGGCAACTTTGTTTTGCGTCAAGATGAGTCTTTTCTAGTTGTATAAAGATTGTTTTTACAATGAATAAAGACATGGTAATAAATTTATCAACAAAAAATATTTTCATGCTTTCAAAGTACGGATCAAAATCTAGTTGGAGATTATATGCTCTAGCTCACTGTGGAAGGCTCTTGAGCTAGCAATGTCATGTGTTAGTCCAACCTCGTCTGGGAGACCAAACATGCCTCAGGTTGCTAATGAACTACAAGAGCGTCTCTTATCTGAGAACACAAGGAAAGGAGGTAGACATGACGTTGACTCTAGAAGTTCTGTTAGTTCTGAGCACAGGCTTTGGAACTGAACACACTCCTGATGCACGCTAGTTCAGGCAAGGATCCCATTGTGTGTTTGAATATCAAATAATTTCTTCCTGACGAGAAAATGAATTTCTTCTGAATGGTTTTTGGTTCCAACTAAAGATTCGGTTTAATCGATCAAATACACTGACATACACTTTCGAGTGTTATTTAAATCTAAAGGCTTCCTCTCGACAATTTAAAACTTTAAAAGAATAAACTAAATTTTGACCAAAAAAAGAAAAAAAAAGAAGAAAAAACTAAATTTTGACCTTTTATATTGATTACTTTGATAGAATATGAATCAATTTATAACCTTTTTTAAGAAAAAAAAAACTAATTGTAAAATATTTTGCTGAGGAATATTTGTTCTGATAAATTCTCAAAATGTTATTGATATGTTAAGCTAAAAGATTTTATGCACATTAATAAACTGTTTATTAAAATATTTTTATATATTTTGATATTTCTGTCATATTTCTAATATCACTTTTACGTACTGAATTTTTATTTTCAAAGATTCAAACTTAATAATTTTTTTCTTATTATTTTTAATAAAATATATTAATGTTTAGTTTATTGTTTACCAAAAACTCTAAACTGCAAACAATAATATTCTTATAATATAAAATGTTATAATGGGTATGTTTATAGAAAAATATTGTAAATTATTTTAAGATAATAAATATTGATGTACTTTTGAAAAAGAAATGATAAAGGAGAGATATTATACATCATTTAATTATTTTTTTTAGTTTTGAAATATTTCCTAAATTAATTGTTTGGTTGATATTAATAATTGTGCTATTCATAAATTTATGAATGGCTTCGCATTTTAATTATCTCACAAAATTAATGACAAAATCTTATGGGCAATTCTGTTTTAATAATATAAATATTTAATTATTGACATATAATATTAGAGATTAGTTACAATAAATATTTTTACTAAAACGTAAATTTTAGTAAAAAATATATGATATAAACTGTAAATGAACTGTATATATGTGGTGACCTTGTTGTAATATATATATTTGCTAAAAGAATACAAGTAACTATTTTAGTCTAAAAAATCCGTACTTTGTTCAATAAATTTTTCATGATATTTATTTAAATTTTGAATTTAAAATTTAAAAAATTATACTTGAGAATTATTATTAAAACTATCATATTGTAATTTAAATTCAAAAAATGAAATTAATATATGTTTGGTAATGTTGTGAATTATATCAATAACTGAAAATAAATCAAATAATATAGCTAACAGCAGCCCAGTCAAATATATTTAGGCCCATTTACAATTTAAGCCCATAAGAAAGTAATAGTGCCGCCTCCTATAAAACCCTAGGAATCTGGCGATTCTCACAGTCCAAAACCCCCTAATGTTGACTTCTCGATTTAGTTTTTGAAACCCTAAATCGCGTCGCCAGTGTTACTGTCAAATCGGCAACGATGTCGATGTCGAAGAGCTCCAAGATGCTCCAGTTCGTAAACTACAGGATGCGAGTAACCATCCAAGACGGAAGGCAGCTCGTGGGAAAGTTCATGGCTTTCGACCGCCACATGAACCTCGTACTCGGCGACTGCGAGGAGTTCCGCAAGCTTCCCCCAGGTAAAGGCAAAAAGATCAACGAAGAGAGAGAAGAGCGCCGCACGCTAGGGTTAGTCTTGCTTAGAGGCGAAGAAGTCATCTCCATGACAGTCGAAGGCCCTCCTCCTCCTGAAGAGTCTCGCGCTAAAGCTGGATCTACAGCGGCTCTTGCTGGGCCTGGAGTGGGCCGTGCTGCTGGACGTGGAGTACCTACAGGCCCGCTTGTTCAAGCTCAGCCTGGGTTGTCTGGGCCTATTCGTGGAGTTGGTGGGCCTGGGCCTGGGATGATGCAGCCTCAGATTTCTCGGCCTCCGGTTATGAGACCTCCCGGGCAGATGATTCCGCCGCCTCCTGCCTTTGGTGGTGGTCAAGGTCCGCCTCCTCCGATGGGGAGAGGTCTTCCTCAAGGTGGTCCTCCTCCGCCGTACGGTATGAGGCCGCAGTTTGGTGGACCACCGCCGCCTCAGTATGGGCAAAGGCCCATGGGTCCTCCTCCTGGTGGGATGATGAGAGGTCCTCCACCACCTCATGGGATGCAAGGACCGCCTCCGCCTCGCCCTGGAATGCCTCCTTCGGGTGGTTTTGCTCCTCCGCGTCCCAACATACCTCCACCACCTAATCCTCATAATCAACAGCAGTGATTCGGTTAGGCCTTTTGTCTCAGTTTATACTATTTTGTGAGATTGTGAAGGCACTATTAAGTTGTTTGGTTGGCTGTTCTCAGGTTTACTTTAGGGGCAATCTCTGATCCTTCTTTAGATTGCAAAGTCTGTAGATTTGTTAACTTGTGAGTGTCTTTGCCTTATCTTCTTGTGCTTCTGATGATCACCATCTCTTCTCTGGGCCTGATCGTTTGTACATTGATATAGAAACTATTCGTTATACATCTAGCTCTAAGATTGTTAATACCGTTTAAAGTCTTGGTAGAAACTTTGTTGCTTCAGTTTGAGAAATTTGATATCTTCCTATAAACAAATCAGATCAAATCTTTGAAGAAGGGCTAAAGTGGTTTCGACTATTAATCACCTCTCTGGTACTTGTTTGTGAATTGTGTAGGTAAAAAGTTGAAACCGTGTTTAGGAAGCTGTGGATGTTGACGCGAACACACATTCATGTGAATGAAGAACTTGTGGATGGATCAAAAGATGAAAAGTTTGGAATGTTCTCATTACCTTTATGTCAGGCTTATGAATTTGGATTAGAATGTCACTATCTGTTTGAAAGCTCTTGCTAAAGAAACAGATTTTATCTCGATGGAATCTTGTCTCTTTTTATCATTTTCCACAAGTTACTCAACAATTTTATGAGCTATAAATCGAATTCTTCAACTTCATTTTTTCCTAGAGCTTTCGATTCAGTGTCGTTTGATTTTGGATGCTTCCACATACCTGATGTATGATCTAAGATGCAAATTTTAAAATATTTTATATTTGGGCATTCAGGATCTGGTTGCCTAGTGTTTGGTTCGATTTGGTTACAAAAAGAGTCCAAAACAAATCCTTATTTTGGTACACATTGTTCATATTCACGTGCATAATTAAAATTGTGTCAAAACAATAAACCTGACAAACTGGTATTACACAGAACTTGGTAGATAAGATAGATTGTATTTAATTCATTACCCATGCAAACTGTGACATAGCATTTTATAGTACATGGTACGTTTTCATTCAATACAATATGTAAAACTAAGATGATAAAGATTCAACACTCATGAAACACAACAAGGTTCTAGTAGAACATGTCTTGTCTTCATTCATCTTCACGCATTGCCACCATCTCTGCTTCCTTCGCTTGGTGAAGAAGGCACCTTCTCAGATTCCTCTTCTCCAGCTCCAGTCACCGGTGTCGTAGGAACAGAAGGATTTGCAGGCTTAACCATTGGGAAAGGCCAGCCGTGGAATGGGAATCTATACCTAAAGAAACCAGCTATTGCAGAGTTGGTTGCATGCTCATCATCATCAATCTTGGCCATGGAGGATGATGAATCAACCTCGGTGGAGTCAGAAACAAGTGTTGCTGGAGGATCAATATGTCTCTTTGGAGCTTCTTCTGTTGAGGCTGATGCTGCTACAGCCATTTTTCGGATGGGAGAGCAGAGCACAAGTGGGGAAGTGAGGAAAGTGAGAAAAACTAGGCAGAGGGAGACTCTTGAGATTGACATTGTAGCTGACTTGTTTGCTTGTGATGGTGTATATTTGGTGATGATGTTTTTGAGTCAATGGTGTTGTAATATATAGTGGAGCTTGCAGAGTTAGGGATGAGTTGGGAGATTAATGTTGGATTTCTACTTGTTACCTAAATCTCAAAGTTTCAAATGTCATGCTTATTGTCATGAGCTTGCTTGGTGGTAGATATAAGTTGGTTTTCATCATAAAGTTTATATTTTCCTTGCAAAGTTGTTAACCTTTCATCTGAACTATGATAATTATGCGAATGTCACAAAGGTGTAACATCATTAACATTGCAAAAGTTACCTTACTATACATAAAAGATGAAGTTCAATTATTTATAAGTAAAAACAGAAGCAAATGGCCTTTGATACTATACCGTGCTGGTGCAAATGTCTACATAAAGCTCGAGAAGTAAGTTCTTGCTTCCTTAAAGAAATCACACGAGGTTATAGTTTCATTGTACATGGAAATATTATGAGTTGGTAGCAGTAAGGGAATGTTTTTATCTATCCATCTGATAGACAAATTAACTGGCTTACATTAAAAATGATGCTGCAACCTTTTTTCTTACGATTGAGTGTAGCTGCTGATAAGTGCGACGCCACATATAGCCAGTGTAATGTATGACTATATGTGATCTTAACTTATTGTGCAATGTGGTACCATTTCTATTCAATCTTGAGGCTTTCTAATTAGCTTAGACCAATTCTCTTGCTTCTCTGGATGCTATTTTTTTCCTTAACACCACTTATTTCAGGCCTATCTTAGTGCAATCATTGTATATATGTATGGTTATGACCTGAAGCAGGCAGAAAAATGCTACAACGACTGTTCTCAGTGAGTGAGTATATTATTTTCTCTTTATGCAGCCACTGCCCACTGGATAGGTCCATGACTTATGACATATGAACCATATAGGTTACAGCTAACAAGAATAGTTTAGTTACTTGTGCTGAACGGCTAGTAGACAGCTCACAGCTTATAATGAAGGTGACATTGAAGAAATCAAGAAAGTGGCTAGTTCAAGCACTATCTCGATTTGGACCATTCGGTAATTCATTAAAATGATCTGTCTAATCCTAATCACAACCCTGTCTCTCTGCCTCTGAATGGATTTGTTCTGCATTTCTTGGTTATGTCAAAAGATCATAGAAAGTTTCATCAAATGGAGAAATATTCGTGTGCAGATCATCAAGTTGGCTTGAAAGCTACCCACTGGAGATGTTACTGCAGTTCAGATGAATACTGGTGAATATCTCGACGAGGATGACCTTAATTAAAGACTCACCTCTTTGTACAGATTTAGATTCCTACACTTTGCTTATTTTCAAGCCAAAGCTCAAATACAGGCTTAACCAAGGCTTCACAATAGTATCTTCATTTGACAATAACGATACAAATATTTCCAAATTTCAATCTGGTTTTTGTCTGAAATTGTCGGTTAATCATAGAAGCTTTCCTTTTTCTTTTCTTCAATTATAGTTGGTACAAGCAAATGAAACAAACCCTTTTGTCTACTACTTCCTACATCTCTAGATTCTTCTTTACTAGTACAATAGAACCATTGGAGCCTGGAACACACTAACCTTCAAAGAGTGTGTGGTACTTGCTTGCTCAATCAACATCACGGACTTGTCTCCATCTTATCCACCAAAGAGGAGAGCTCTTCCTGTAGTTCCGTGTTACGCGTCTCACCACATAGAAGTCCATGCATCATTGCTAGCTCTTCAGGTGTCGCCTTCTTCAACAGTCCACGCAGAAGCCTTGTGTCCCGGTCCATAGAGGGATCTGAAGCCCCTACTTTCTCCGTATCATCATTTTCTCCTTCCTTTGTTAGTTCAACACCTAACACTTTCGCTCTTCTTTGGTTCCAATACTCTTCCAACTGATGCTTCGGATCAAGAGCCTCCAGCGACTGTGCACAAGTGTTAACGTTTAGTCCAAACAATGAAACAGAAGACTGGAGAGAAAAAGGGTTATTAATTGTGTTACCTGAATAACGTGTGGGGAGAGAAACCCAAACATGTCAAGCCCGTTAATACTATCCAAATGCTGTAAAGAGGTCAAGGAGCTAGGTGGTTGATCACATCTTTTGATGATTTCGAGTTTGAGCCTTTGTATCACCATTTGCCAGCACTTCTCAGCTGACACATTCGAGAAACTCTCACTGGGGTATTCTTCTAGCGACACCTGAAATATTAAAACAATAGATCAAGATTCAGCAGTGTCAATATTCTTGAAACCACAACATGATTAAGGCACCCTACCCTGAACAATGGACCAGCAAGCCCTGCATCCAGAACCTCTGAGATGTAGTTAGTTAGTTTTGTTGGATCAAGCACGCTTAAGAACTTAACACGGCTCTTGAATCCTGTAAAACTCAATCAAAAGCAAAAGTCTTGTAAGGCCTAAACAACGTTTAAGTACAAAACTCATCCGAAATCCTCAATACGTCTCACCTTTTGAGAATATGGCTTGCTTACTGCACCACAGCTTTTTAACAACGAGAGATCCAGACTTCAAAAGCTCAATAGACTGACTTAACCTATTAGTTGCTGGCTCACTACACCCTACATATGCCACTGAATTTGGGTTTTCAGATTTAACTGGAATCTTCTTCTCACCAAATTTTAGATCAGTGGCAGCTGGCTTACTAGTGATGCCATGTACATCTTGATCACCATCTTGTTTCAACTGAACTTCCTTTCTTATGACTAGATCACTTTGTAAGCCTTCAGAGCCTAAGTGGTGAATGTTTTCTTCTTGTTGATGTGCTTTTGATGAACCACGACTCTTTGAACAAGAGGTACCCTTGAGGTCCAAGGCTTCTTTTGCTCTCTGGTGTTGTAAAGGATTCTTGTCACGGCTATTTTTTGCCCAAGCTTCTATGGCATCGGGATCCCCTTCTAGAGCTCTGACAAGTGATCGCAACTCAACCAAGGTGTATCTAAGAAGGACAAATCTCTCCTTGCTTTCACATGAGCACAGGTTCTTGGCGTGGGTAAGACATGCAAATCGGTTGGGGGAACATTTGCAGCTTGCCGCAGACAGATGCAAATCATAGAAGCAGAAGAAGCACTCTCGTTCTCTCTTAATGTCAAAATCCTCCTCCATCTTTAGCAAGCTAAAACAATCCCCAAGCTCCTTTAGTCTTTCTGCCTCCATCTCCACGCGCCTCTGTTAACCTTATTTATGTTAGTACCATGCCTATGTTGTTTGAGTATTATATATCTGAACATGCACGCATATGTAAGCACAAGAAAAAATAAACAGAGAATCAGAAGCACCTTGACTGCCTTTGTAAGCAATCCATCCTCACTACAAACCCTTTTCCATCTCACAATCACAGGAGTCTTCTTCCTTGAAACAACCAGCTCCCGGAGGGAACGGATAGCTTCCAGAGCTGCTCCAAGAAGCAGCTTGTCATGTGACAATGAGGTCTTTCGCCGCTGCTTGCTATAGCCTTCCACTGCATTCTGTCCATGAACGAGCCAATCAACTGGTGCAACATTTACTGCTTCTGCACAGTTGAAACCACAGTTAAACCCAGAGTGATAAGCCTTAGGGAAGGTTAGAATGAATTCTCCACTGCGCTGGACAGCTCGATAGACAGGTACTCCCTCCTCTTTTAAAATACTTGGAGATAACTGAGTGACCTGATAATTAACATACACATTATCTTTAACCAAAAGATAGCTCCCGCCTGACCAGTAAAGCTTGAAATGAAAAGGAATTGGGAAAAAAGTATACCAGTTGATGTAGCAAGTCAGGCTGTTCTTCAAACAAATCTGGAAGACGCTTTTTCAATGCGTTTTCAAATGACACAGAATGGTGTCCAGGGATCCCATACCAAACTTTTGGATCACCCATGTGTAAGTAGTTCAAGGAATAAAGATGATGATCTTCAACATGCTGTTTCAAACAAAGTAAGGGGCAGACTGCAAGTAATTAGTACTGGATCCTAGAAAGAACACAAAGAAGTTACTTCCTGTTTAGCAATGCTATAAACTTAACTTACCCAACAGAAAGTTGAAAAACACATTCCAACATAAAGCCATGGCACAATAACTCCTGAGATATCACAGCTCTCAAAAGCTAAAACAGATCCGGGGAGACGGGATAAATTGTTTAGGTTCCAACCACTTTTAATGTATTGCTCTACTTCTAGACTTTGAGGAGACCCTGGTGAATGCCTTGGGAACCCACTTCCAAATTTCTTCGTTTCCAAGTCAGCTCCATAGTAGACCTGTCATAGGCCCAAAAAATATAAGTAGCACGTTAGAAAAATAAAATGGTGAAACTATTCATATGGTTGCTTGTACATACCTCTACTTCATCAGTTGCTTGCTCCACTATCCGCCAATATTCACCTTCAATATCCTTAACCTTAGGTTTAAATTTCTTCTTTTCAGACGCTTTGGAACCATCCTCTACTTGGAAATAAGATTCCTTAAAGTCTTCATCATACTTCTGAAACTCTTCCAGGGTAAAATCTGGTCCAGACTGAAAACCAAACTTCTCTTCAGCATCTTGAGGGGAATCAGCATCACAGTCTGAATCTCTTCTTCTTCTTCTTGAGTATCCAATTTTGGAGATTATTCTCCGTTTTCGCTTCTTGCTATTGGTAGACTTCTTCATTGGTTCTCTATTTTGAAGCAAGTCAATGAGTTGAACACGGGTGGGGAATTTAGATTTCTCCCATATTTTTTTTTCCTTCAGAGGGCAGGGAGGCGTCCATGCAACAGGCGGCACAATTCTACATATGCCGAATGATTCTGCTCTACTGCGCAACTTCTCTATGTAAGCAAGTGGATCTTCAAAGTCCTGACCATGAAAGCATCAAAAGGATGAAAATTTCAAAATAGATGACACTTAAATTACCAAGACAGAAGTAAAACTGCAGGTGGAAATTATGAAGTACCTCATTAGTGGGATAGAATATAGGAGCATCATCAAGCGAAGGCCTGCATGCTTCTGATGGATTCCACTTAGGAGATACCTCAGAAAAAAATACAAAAATAATAAGCTCATGTATCCAGATGACATTGCTAAATCCTCAGAAATCAAGTAACTGGATTGCTAAATATCAAGCAAAAACAATAAGAACCAATCTCAATAACTCAGAAGTCAGAACATGACCTTAATCGAAATCAGAATTGCTGGATTAAGGCTCAAACCGGTGTAGCAAATACATAGTCACTGTTTATCATACATCACATTTGCCTGACCAATACGTGTGCAAGAAGCAGAGCTAACTAAAGACGTATATTAATCATATATGCTTACTTTGGGACTAGGTGGACTAGAGTCAGGTTCAGGGCTACTTTCCCTTGTAATCGACTGTTTCTCAGAATCAACCTGTAACTTAACACAATTCCACATTCAGAAACTAAAATGGTACTACAGTAAGAGGGTTACCAAAGCTATGAGAGGCTATAAGAATCGAAGAAGTAAAGGATAAGAAGAGAACCTCCATAGGCATAGACTCTGTTGCAGGTGCAAGGCTGTCCATACACAGTGACAAAGCCCGATACTTTAAAACCCTCTCTAGAAATGCAAATGCAGTGCCGTTCGAAACCCTAGAAAACCCAGAAAAAAAAAAGCATAAAGACTGTTTAAAGAGGAAAAAGCAAACCAGAATCTGGAAGTAACCCAGTTACAAGTATCTCTCAAAGGATCCAACTTTACACAAACCCAACTCAAATTATCGCTCAAAGGATCGAACTTTACACAATCCCAACTCAAATCTGGTTAAGGAAACCTACTCTATGCGCAAACGAGTAACAAAGATTCTTAAAAGCACACAAAGGAACCCTAAAAGGAGGAAGACGAGTGTACCTTCGCGAAGGGGCCAAGATTCCGAACAAGTTTTTGTAACGTATATATCTAAAGGCTAAACCTTTGGTTAGACTATCTGAGGAAAAAAGAGGGTTCTGATTTTCTTTCTTCCTTCTTTTAGAAAGAAAAATAAAATAGAACAGTGTTTAGGGCGACGATTACCAAATGTGCAATCTTGGAGTCTGGTCTACGAAAGGTCAAGAAGAAGCCGCCAAGTGAAAACTAAAAATAATTTATTTATTCTAGTTTGGAAAATTACTGGAAGTGACTAAGAAAATATTTGGATAATTAGTGATTACTAAACTGCTTAATTTATTTTAGCCCTCTGTAAAGCGTAAACATTAGTACTTTGTAGCAAGTGTCTTTCTCTATTATTTCTATCTACAATCATGAATCAATCATAGTTTATCAATTCTGTTGAAAACTGAAATACAAAACACAATTTGCTTATTTTTAAATGATTTTTTAGGGAAGTGTATTGAATCTAAAATTTAAAGCGATTTGATTTTTAGTAAATTTATAGATAATCGTAGATGAATTGAAAAATTTAAAGTGATTTTTGTTAAATCACTCTAAAATCTCATATAAAATTATGAGAGTTAGATTTTTATTTTTATTACTAACAAACTACTTTTAAACACTTTATAAATAGTTAAGCACTCTAAAATCTATAATTTAAGTTTTGTTCAATAACAATAGATTTCAGAGTATTTTATTGAATGACAAGTTTAATAACATTAGATTTTAAAGTATTTTTTTAATTTATATTTGAATAACAGTGGATTTGTTACTTTAATTACAGATTTTCATTCATTTTTAAAATTAATTCTAACCATTTCTTTTGTTCTCTTTTCTAAATAATTCAACAACATTTATTACAGAAGTACAAAACAAAACTTGTCAATTTTAAATGTTTTATTACATCTTTACATTTCTTTTTTTACTTTTCTTAACTATTTCATTCATTCTCTTTATGATAGTAATCCGACAACATTTATTTTACATGTTAACCATAATAATTCTACATGTCTGAATGAAAATTGCTCCATTTATGATGAGAATTGAAAACGGTTAAAAAGGTATTTTATTTGTTTATAAAATAAGTTAAGCATCGACATTCAGCTACATGTTTGGATACATATCATTTCTTCCGTGTATCGTTTTTTATTAAATTAGGCTTCGTTCGGATATAATAAATTTATGGATGGGTTTCGAGTCGAGTCATGTCAAAGAGTTCGGTTCGTAAAAATATCCAAATAACCAATGTATCTAAATGGGTTCAAATATTTTTACCAAAAGTAACTATATTATCCTATTCAGTTTGGAAATTTTGTATCCAAATTAAAATAACCAAGTAACCTAAAGTAACCATATTTAATCGACTCTATTAAGATAGGAACCTATAAATATTCAAATAACCAATACATAATTAGCTATATGGTGATACATGTAAAATATATAACACTAATTATAAAAAAAATATATCAATTTTAAAAAGGTAAAAACTAATACATATACGGATGCGCGGACCAATCTTTAATTTAGTTTTTAAAACTAAATTTAAAAACAATAAATGGCTATATGAGACATGTTTTCTAAAGCAAAAAAAAATATTGATATAAGAATACCTTTCATTTTTCCTATTTTTTCATTAGATATATGTACATAAAAAAATATACAGTAATTATTTTAGCAGTCTAACCATGAGTAACGATTTATTTATTATACATCTAAATGTAAACAATTTGTTAGAATTATATCTGGAAAAAGTTAGAAGAAGTAATTATCCTGAGTTTAGATTAATTCAATCATCTACTCTGTATTGTTCTCATTGTTATATACAGTCTACTTTGTAATAAAAAAAAGAAGTGTCACTTATAAATAACCAAATGATGCTAGAATGTAATAAAAAGAGAGTAATGAAAAAGACGTCTCTATATGAAAGTGACAAAACAGAGCAGTGCATTAGACAACATGATACTAGTTACTTGAGACACAATACACAAAGTAAGCCAACACCATACACACACATGTATACATACATATTGCTCAACTTTTGACGGCGACGGCTGCGAGTTACTACGGAGATGCGACGGCTGAGGCGGTGGAGAGCTTGTTAGAGTTGTTAGAGAGGCGGGAAATGGAGACGGCGGAGATAAGGAGCATAAGAATGACTCCGGAGAAAGCGGCGATGAGTGCTCCTCTGCCGTGATCGCAGTAAGTGGTGAACCTGTCGCAGACTTTGTTCCACTTGGCGTGCTTGTTCCCGTTCTTCCCTAGCTCCGCTATGAACACCGCCGCGTTTGCAGCCGCAGATACCAGAGTTGCGTTTAGCTTTTTGTAGCAATCAAGAAACCAAGTCAAATATTATACACATATTGAAGTCTCTTAAACCGGAATAAACCGGAGTGATGTAATCGAGAGAGGTCATGTTACCATGTCGAGAATAGCTACGGAGAGGAGACGGAGACCTTTGTGTTCCAGCTTCCTGTTGAAAATCTGAAGAGCAATCATCAACAAGTTGTGGAAGCTCACCATTGCATTAGCTATAACAAAGAACCTGTTACACATTTTTTTCACCAAGAACTGTATATAGTTAATAAATAATAGTGACAATCAAAACATAGAGATCTATATAGGGTTTTGTGGGTTTACACGAAAGCAGGTGTGTCCTGAAACTTAGCGGTTAAAGTGGCTTTAATAGGAATAGTACCAATGGTGGCCACAACCAAGGTCTTTGTCTCTTTGTTCAAACCCATTACAATGGCTGCAGCTAAAGTAGCCATGAATGCAAGTATTCTCAGCCCCAAGAGTAGTTTCCAACTCTTTGACGTCCCACCACCAGCTAACAGAACCTTCTCTCCAGGCATTTTTGATGCAGTGAGTGACCAAAGGAGGGAAGTGATGAATCTGTGTGTCAAATGTGAAATCAATATTTATATGGAAAGAGTTCTTTCTTGTTGGAGGGTTTTGTCTGATCATCTAACTCTAATGTTCTTGGAGTGTAATGATTAGGTTCTGGTTGTTGTGAAAAGATTTTCAGGTTCCAAGACTTGCTTCAAGAGCAGTCTCATCTAATCCACCAGTGCTAATATCAGTTTCATGAAGCAAATCTCATTTCACAGAAGAAGCAGATTTTCAAACCAAAGTCTTACTGTTTGGTTGGTGTATCAGATTATATTAATACATAATGGAGTCTACAAACAGAAGTGCCAGATCACTGGACCAAAAGTAAAACCTTTGTGTACATCAACTTTGATAAAAAAAAAACCCAAAAGAAAACTCAAACAAGTGAATCTCAATAAGCTTTTTCATTGGGTTAAAAAGATGCCAAGAGATATATATGTAATATGGACAAACCAGACGCATGGATACAGGAAACTGATATGATCTCTTTCAGATCACTCAATTCTTGGGTTATTCTTTGCATGTTGTCACTCCAACCACTACGTTGCTCATCTGCAATTTTGTGTGTTACAATCACTTTGTCAAACCTTCTTCTGATGTGTAGCAAAGAAGAACAAAGAAACAAACAACAACATGAGAGCACAAGAGATACTAAAACTCACCAACTTTTCACTTTCATTAACGGACACTGGGTTTTCTACAACAACGGTCTGTGTCTTAAACGGCGGTGTTGACTGCTGGAAAATGAAAAACCAATGAACAGAGTTGGTAACCAGTTCCACAAAAATGTACAAAGTTATTACAAAATTCATTAGTTTTATAACTCACAGTGGGTGTAGATGGTATTGTCCCGGGAGAGCCTGTTCCATTTGGCATGTTACTTGGGAGAGGCACACTTCCATTGCCAATCTGCAGATGAAAAATGATAAAATAAGAAATCAAATGACAGTACAAAGATCTTTAGGAACTTAACTCAACCATACAGAAGTGAAAGGAGTACTCACATTAATGTTAGTAACAAATTGGCAAACAGCGCATTTAACAGATGATGCACCGTAAGGATACATGAGAGTCGTCCTACAGTTCCCACAATTGATATGCGCAACCTGATTGGATGGTGGTGGTGCTGTCGGTTTCACAAAAGAGAAGCACAGTTTCAACAAAAATTAACACTAGCCAAATCCAATAAGCAAAGAGAAATGCTGATGAAAGAAAGAAATCACTTAGAGACTATGTAAATGATGATCAAATGAAGCTATATTCCTCTGCTAACAAGTAGTTATATAGCCCACAAAGATCATCTAAATACTTCATCTAAAGAATTTATGGAAGTAACTCAACAGAAGAGTGGTGATGAAACAAAAAAAAGTATGAAAGACATGTTGTAGATATTGATATATACCTGGGACAAGGTTCACAGTGTGACAACAAGAGCATCTTACGCTACTTGCTCCGCGAGTATACATAAGCATAGTTCGACAACCACCACAAATAATATGAGCCATGTCCCTCCCTGCATGAGCTGTTTTCATACTTCAGGAACTCAACCAAGTCATGATGCAAATTTTAAACCTTTTCCTACTACAGTCTCACTGAAAGACTCAAAAAAATCCTCATATTACTACCATGAGGATGATGAGGAACCATGCTGACAGTGTTACATAAGGCACAACGAACGTTAGTTGCTCCTCTAAGAAAGAGCAATGTATTTCTACAGCCATGACACACGACCTGGTCCTGCATATCTGCTTTCAAATCATCAAAAATCACAATTGCTTCACAAGAACAAGAACTATTGCAAAAGAGACAGAACAAAAAGCTAATGTTTCTCAATACTCAATTCAGACAGTACTTGCTATGCATGCATCATTGCATCGAAGCAAGTAAGGGAAGATCAAGAAACCTTAAAAGAAAACAAAGGGACTCACCTGATTTCTTCAAGAAAACAAAAGGGATGATGAATAAAGGAGCTGGCTTTGAATAGAAACCCTAATCCAATTCAATGCCATAAAACTTCTGCATCCGTTTATCAAATTATTGAGATTACAAATTCAAGAAAATCTTGAAAAGGGAGAAAAAGTAAAAAAATCTTGTGTCCTGATCATACCGATTGGAGATGGAAGGTGAGATCGAACTCGAGAGCGGTATACAAAACGCGGTCTTGAAACGCGCTTATATGCTTACAATCTGCCCATTCCAAACGTAGCGATTGGCTTCTGCTAACTAAACTACTACTATTAGTAAATAGTATTTTTTTTGCCTTTTTGGTATATGAAAAATTGAAGTAAAATAGCTGTTTAACAAAAATGTTGTTTACTGAAACATCAACATATTATATTATTTTAGCTATGTGGAAACAAAACATTTTAAAATTTATTAAAATAATAAACTATGAAGAGACAAAAAAATGATTGTTCGAATTCTCCTTTTCTATTTATTAGAAGAATCATTTACAAAGTCGATTTAAAATAAACAAGACAGAAAAGGATAAAATATTTATAATGGATCAAAATTTGATTGTTTTATTTTTTAAGTGTATTTTTAACTCTACTTTATTATTTTATTCTAAGTCTTATATATAAAAAATATATATAATCTCATGTTATTTTTCTTAATTTCAATGTAGAATAAAATTATATTATTTTTAAACTGAGTAATCTTACTCATATTTTACTTTTTTCCTTCAAATCAGGGTAGAGTAAGAGTGAAAAAAAAACTCAATTCCACTTAGAAATTTTTTAAATGGTAGTCATACTTAGCACTAATTTTTGTATATTCTTAATAATTTTACTTGATCTAACTGTTATGTATCCACTATCAGACCTGGCGCTGAGGATGTGCTAACAGTGCAAAAGCACATGGTCCAATATTTTTTTGTTTAAGTTTCCTTAAGAATTAAGGTCTTATATTTTCAAAGAAAAAATGTCTTTATCCGGCAGAATGTGCTGATGTTTTTCTTCAGAAGAGAGTGTATTATTGGGAAGGAGAAACTATAAACAACTTTTCACAAATCTATTTTAGAGTTTTAGTGTAAGGCACAGGGCCCACGGATACTTTGAACCGGGCCTGTCCCACTATTTCTATCTACTGTAACGGCCAGGTTCCAAAGAGCCGTTGCGTAGATAGACTTTAAAAAAAAAAAACTATACTCAGAAAAGAAAGAAAGAGAGGAGAAAATAAAGGACACACCTTTTCTCAACTACTCTCTCTCTCTCTCTCTCTTAAGAGATCAACTTCAGTTCCATCTAGAACCCGAACTAGGGTTTTGTCCCCATAAGCACAAGGATCACAGATTTGATTCAGAGAAGACCATAACTATGAACATTTTCAAGAAGAAGACCACTCCCAAAGGTAAAAGCTTTGATCTTTCCATTGATCTTCCACTGTTTTAGAGTGAGAAACCTTTCTGGGTTCTAGAACAATTCTGCAAAAGTTGTCACCTTTAAATCTATACCCAAACTCTGCTTACATCTGACGGTTTACTGTGGATTTGTGTTCTTGCTTAAATTAGTAAATTACCTTTGATTCAATTCTTATGCAGATGCTCTCCGCACCAGCAAGAGAGAGATGGCTGTGGCTACACGAGGTATGTCTTCCTTCTCTGTTGAAACTTCGCCTCTGTAAGCAGATTATATCTTGCAGCCGCTTGTCTAAATGTAGGGTAGCAAAGGGATGTGATAGAGATCATGTTTTACATTTTCTAGACTTGTTGAAAATTTGCCTCTATAAGCATATTACAGTTTTGTTGTTGTGGAGTCTCTGTATCAGTGCTTGCTTGCTTTTTTCTTTTCTGCTTTAGTTTGAGTAGAGTAGTTGCATTGTGCTATGCTAGTTGAGTTTGTTCCTTGGATTACTTTATAGATTTATTTCATCTAACCTATGTAATTGCCAGGTATTGAACGCGAGATTACATCTCTTCAATTGGAGGTAAAAGGACATCTTCTTTCTCTTTTGTCTTTGATTTTATTCACTGCAATGCTGTTACATTAGTAATTCTTACTGTTCCACCTAATATGGCTATCAGGAGAAGAGGCTTGTGGCAGAAATCAAGAAAACAGCTAAGACTGGTAATGAGGTAAAGTTGTTAAACTTGCAGAGGATTCACAGTTTCTTTTGTACTGTTTACTAGCTTGTTGGTTCATTTCTGGATATATAAGACTCTTCTCTTGTACATAATAATCATTTTCTATGTTTGAAACATTTTTTCATAGGCTGCCACAAAGATCTTAGCTCGACAACTTGTTAGGTTGAGGCAACAGATCACCAATTTGCAGGGAAGCCGTGCTCAAATTCGTGGTGTAACCACTCATACACAGGTTAGGTTGCTTTAATCTCTCCACCTATTTCGATACCATTATTAACTGACTGGACGATTCTTTCCTGGTTTTGATACATAGGCTTTGTATGCAAGCACCTCAATCTCATCAGGAATGAAAGGTGCAACCACAGCTATGGTTGCAATGAACAAGGTAACGATGATCACACTTTACTACTTAGATGGATTCTCTTGTTTTTGCTTGACATGTCTTGCTCTGTTGTTTCACATTTTCAGCAAATGGCACCAACCAAACAAGCTAAGGTGATCAAGGAATTCCAGAAGCAGTCTGCACAACTGGACATGACGGTAAACACTATATCTATTCATTTCTAAGAGCATAATGCTTTTAAGTCCTTGTGTAATCGCAAAGATTTGTTGTGTCGTGTTTGTGTTTGCAGATAGAGATGATGTCAGAGGCAATTGATGAAACACTTGACAAAGATGAAGCTGAAGAAGAAACTGAAGATCTCACTAACCAGGTTTAGTTACTGCAATTTCAATCACAAGAATCAATACTTAGACCTCTCCTCAGTTTTCTCCAAGCTTTGTCTATTTTACTCATTCCTTTATATTGCATTGTTCTTATATAGGTGCTTGATGAGATTGGTGTTGGTGTTGCATCTCAGGTTGGTTTTTCTGAAATAGTTAGGCTAACTTCTTGAAGGAAAAGTGTTCTTCATTTCCAGGGTGTTTTACCAGTAATATCATGTTTCTTGATTCTTTGTAAACAGTTATCTTCAGCTCCAAAGGGCCGGATTGCAACAAAAGCGGCTGCTCCCAACACAGTCAGTAACAAGAGCGAGAGAAATGAGTATGTACAGTTCATATGATTCACTTTGATCTATAAAGATTCTTTGGAATAGATAATTCATTCATTTCAAACATCTTTTAACTTCTTGCAGCTCAGGATCAACTGAAGTGGATGATCTAGAGAGGAGATTGGCTTCCCTTCGACGTATCTGAGAGACATGAAACTTCCTATTTTGTAGCTATCATCCATCCATGCATCTAAAGAAAGCAGCTACTTCCTACTATGAGTTATATGTATAATATCTACTGATGTACCAAGATCTCAACTTTAAAATCAAACACATTTTAGTTCTTTTTTTACATAATCAACTTTGCAAATAAAGCTCCAGACAAGTTCTATATTCTATATTCACGTGTCTAAATCAAAGCCTCAAACCAAGAGAGAAAGAGAGAGGTAGAATAAAGACAGAAAGAATTTATAAGCAAGTAACCATTTAAGGATCAAGTTGGAGGATGATGACACATGAGATTCGTCGTGTCCACCCTTATCATGCCACTTTGTAGTACGAATTTTACTTAAATTTTTCAATGCGAATCTCATTAGACTAACCTACCTCTATCTATACATAAAAATCTAAAATTTAAGAGAATGAGAAGTTATCAAACAAATGGTCAGAAAGATACAGGCCCATCTTACAGTTGCAGAGGTGGTGGTCGCAATCCATGAGCTCCCTCCTTCCTCTTCTCCGATCATCTCTTCAAAATTCAACTTTCCTCTTTTAATTTATTTGCAATTCACAGGCATGTTAGAGATGATAATGTAGTCTTCCCATTGTTTGAAACAGTGGTTTCAAACCAAGTGACTGTAACTTGTCTTCAAAGTCAGTAACCAACGATTCAAACATCAAGAAAAAAACACAAGAATTATATGACATTTTGACAATGAATGTAAAAAAACTCAACAGAGTTCTCTGAAACAAAATCCAAAACAAGTAGATAGATATGCTACAAACAATCATTCGATGATAGACTGAATAACACCAGCACCAACTGTCTTACCTCCTTCTCTAATAGCAAACCTCATCCCTTGCTCACAAGCAACAGGCACAATAAGCTCCACAACAATCTTCACCCTATCCCCAGGCATAACCATCTTAGACTCCTCGTCTTTATCATTCATTATCTTCGTCACTTTCCCAGTAACATCCGTCGTCCTCATGTAAAACTGAGGCCTGTACCCCGCGAAAAACGGAGAATGCCTCCCACCTTCTTCCTTCTTCAACACATACACAATCGCCTCAAACTTAGTATGCGGAGTAATACTCCCAGGCTTAGCCAAAACCATCCCTCTCTGAATATCAGCCTTCTGAATACCTCTAAGCAACAACCCCACATTGTCACCAGCTAAGGCCTCATCAAGAATCTTCTGAAACATCTCAACACCAGTGACAGTATAGTTCCTAGTCTCTCTCAACCCAACTAAATCCACAGTCTCTCCAACTTTCACAGTCCC
The DNA here is from genome assembly GCA_905132765.1 of Moricandia arvensis. Classification (NCBI taxonomy): domain Eukaryota; kingdom Viridiplantae; phylum Streptophyta; class Magnoliopsida; order Brassicales; family Brassicaceae; genus Moricandia; species Moricandia arvensis. Next base: position 74,779 of record CAJHQP010001492.1, read on the forward strand.
TCTCTCAACCCTCCCTGTGGCTACAGTCCCACGTCCCGTGATGGAGAACACATCTTCAACAGCTAACAAGAACGGTAACTCAGTCTGTCTCTGAGGGATTGGTATGTAACTATCAACAGCATCCATAAGCTCATAAATCTTATCTACCCATTTGTTATCACCACGTTTCACGTTAGGATTCTCAGTAAGCGTCTCTACAGCTAACAACGCGGAGCCAGAGATAATCGGAATATCATCACCGTTAAACTCGTAAGAAGTTAAAAGCTCACGCACTTCGAGCTCAACCAGCTCCAGCAGCTCCGCGTCGTCTACTTGATCCTCTTTGTTGAGGAAGACGACCATGTCCGGGACGCCGACTTGTTTCGCGAGAAGGATGTGCTCTTTGGTCTGCGGCATCGGTCCATCGGCGCCGGAGACGACGAGGATGGCTCCGTCCATCTGCGCGGCTCCGGTGATCATGTTCTTGACGTAATCGGCGTGTCCGGGGCAGTCCACGTGAGCGTAGTGGCGGTTCTCGGTCTCGTACTCGACGGTGGCGGTGTTGATTGTGATTCCGCGGGCTCGTTCCTCGGGAGCGGCGTCGATCTCGTCGTATTTTTTGGCGACGCTGTTCCCCATGGAGGCGAGGGCCATGGTGAGAGCGGCGGTTAAGGTGGTTTTGCCGTGGTCCACGTGTCCGATTGTTCCGATGTTGACGTGTGGTTTTTTGCGCTCGAATTTGCCACGTGCGGCGCGGATGGTGAATGAGCGGCGGGTGGATTGGGGAGTGGAGGGGGAGGTGAATGAGTGTGGAGGGAGGAAGGAGGAAGAGAGGTTTAGGGTTTTGAGTTTGATGGAGGTGGAAATGGCGGCGGGGGAGATAGAAAGGGAAGGGGTGGAGTAGGGAGTGATGAGTCTAGAGGAACAAGCGGCGGGAGATGATATCGCCATGGGAGGAGTGGATAAATCGAGAAGCTAGGGTTTGAATTTTGGTGGATTGTTGAAGACGAAGAAGATAGAGTGAGACTTTGTAGTGTTATCTCTTCAGAACAATGAAGGGCTCATATTTCATCCTATCCGTTTCAGTTTCCCGGAATCACATATCGTGCCGTTTATAGTTTTGACAAGAACAAATCGTGCCCTTTTACTTTTCAATGAGCATAAAATTGTCGTTATTTCCCAGAAGAACAAACGTGCCGTTAAAGTTTTCCGCAAGCACAAATCGTGGCGTTTCGGTTCTCGTAAGCACAAGCCCTGACGTTTTTGTAAACATAAACGGCCACTTAAATGAAACAGTTTTAGGAATAGGTTTGATATGTTTGGTTTAAATTTGGTTAACATAATTGTAATTTGGCTTGATTGGATTTATTAATGGTTTAGTTGGTTAAATATAAATTGGTTTACAATAAACCAAAAAATAGTATATGTGCAATTTGATTTTGAGCTATTGAACTGTGTAAAATTTGAACTTGATCTATTTATTTGTGGAGAAATACAAATTAAACTTTTAATTCAGAAAAATTTAGATCGAGATTTTAACTTTGTATGGAACTGATATGATATGATAGTTCCAGGTAGAAATAGATTGTCAATTATATTATGTGACATTAAACTAATGCTAGGAACCAAACTAGTTTTGGTTTTGTTATCATTCAAGTGTCTTTTTATAACCCCGCACACATATTCTTATGGACTTTGGGCACTAAATTGCAAGTGAGTGAAACTTGTTGGAGCCAGGTTTCACCATATCGGTCCAATACCATTTTAGACCCGCAAGAAGATAATGGACAAACGAAGGTCTAAGACCTATGCTGAACTCAAGAGACGGTCCATGCCGATGTAACATATTCAAACTATAAGTGAAACGAATATCAATCATTGAAGATGACCATACATGTTGTGAACAAATGCGAACTAACTTTGAAGAAGAAAAACTAGAATTATCGAGGCAAATACATGTTTAGGGATTGTATATTGATTATGTGAATGAATAAATTTATAATCTTTTCGAATCGTATTATTAACAACCTCAAAACTCAATTTCATTGTCCTTTTAGGATAACCTCCTTATTTTAGGAAAATATCTAGTCCATGAATGTTGGCCTTTTATTGGTATATAAATATTTAAGACACTTCCAGAATTAATAAGTCCACTTTGACAAAAAGAATTCGCTACAAGACTCTTTATCCATCTATTTTCTAGGGGAACTCCTTGCTCCTTTGCATCGGCCAACATGGAATATATTCGAGCAATAACTGATTTGTCTTGTGCTTGCAAGTGGCAAAACTCAATGACTTGATACGTGACTTAACAACGACAAGTACTTTAAAAATCAAAGTAAATATGGATCAAATAACATGTATAAGATAAGTAATTAGAATTTGTGCTCAGTCTTAATTCAAACACTTATAATTAAAGTGAATTAAAGAATAAAATACTGAAATAGTATATGCAGCTATACTGAAATACTATATGTATACTGAAATACTATATGTATACTGAATACTGAAATAGAAATTTCCATAACTGATTTAGATTCTATACAACTATATCTACAGTAAATATGACCATACATGAACAATCCCAACATGATTTGAAGCTTCCATGACCTCATGTTTGGTTTCTATAACCCATGAACCTGAGTACAGTTGCATCAGCTCGACATGTTCAAGGCACCCTAGCTGCAGGTAATATTGGCCGCAATGTCGTACCATTTGAGATATGTTTGAGATTCAGATCGCGGGCATTATTTGGAGGTAACTGATTTAGAGGTAAACATATGAGGAAGATTTTGAAGAAGACGAAGAGAGAAAAGAGACTCTCCAAAAAGACAAGATTGAGAGCTTTCTTCTTTTTCTTCCTTGGACTTAACTAAGTAAAAAACTGGACACTGGACTCTAAAAAGGATTCACCATCAAGGTAATACACCTAGCAAAATATACAAATAAGATCTTAATCCACATGAGAGGTGGTGTTAGATTGGAAGTACAACTTAATTATCGGCAAAGCTGTTCATAAGAACTAGTGCAAGATAGGCGTGAAATGCGCATATCAAGCTCCTTTCTATGATACGAGGCAAGGACTTTTCAGACAAGTTTGTTACTCTCGGAATTTCTTTAAATCGTATGAAGAACCGGTCGTGGGCATAGGTTAATGAAATATTAGTTTCTTACTTTCGGAATTTCTTTAGAAATTACATATACTGATCTCCAAATTTATACAGAAAAATAGATATAATTATGAGTTGATTACATGTATAGACATTTTTTGTCTTTTGTTTACACCTAAAGTCACAAAGTGCTCGAGAAGCACATTTCCAAATCCCGAGATGGTTTTTGGACCAAACTGCCCTTTTGATTGCACATGGCCTTTTGAGTTAAGATAAAAACTAGTTAGGATTAATTTTAGGTTTTTTAGTTCAGTTAGATGATTTGATGATTTAGTTTGATTTTTTAAAATAGTAGTGTTGTGCTTTTACCTTATTTTTTTCTTTGCTTATTTCTTTAATTTTAAGAAATATAAATACATATATAATTGTTATAATAAATTAGAAATATTTTTCTGCATATTTTAACATCCATTTTCATATATATAATATATATATATTTTAAAAGTTATATAAAACATACATGGACAACTGACATATAAAGTGCAGGTAAAATAAGTGGATGTGTATGAGAAATAGATGTAAAGAAAATGTGTGGACATGGATTAATGAAAAGGAAAAGTATGGATAAAAAAGAGTTGACTTAATAAGTGTGGATGTGAGAATTGTGTACAGGATTTCATGGACAAAGATTCAACAAAATATAGAATGACAATGATATAACTATTTTAAAGCGGATGATAAGTTTCAACGAAACATTAAAAGAACTAACAGTGTTAAACCTTCAAGAACTCTAAATGTTCCAAAACCTACAAGAACTTTAGATGAAAGACACATATCTTAATGACCGTACAAAACATGTAAAAATCGATGAAAAACACAAAACCATTTGCACAAGAACCGATTCCATAACCTGTATAGAAAGCATTTAAAACTCAACAACAAGATCAACCTTACGGGCTCATAGAATAACAAAAGCGAATAAGTTAGCTTACAGATTTCATAACATCATGAGAGACATGTTTTCCACTTCCATGACCATCTTCAGGTCTAAGAAAGCCAGGTCCTTTCCCTGGTTCAAGACTCAAACCTAGAAGAAGAATATGGTTATGAAACCCACTTCCTCCTAACCCATCCATATGACCTCCTTCCTCGCTTAAACTCAACTGCAGCATCATCGGCGGTGCTCCTCAACGCCTAAGCCATCGTCGGATGAAGAGGTAGAGAAGTTGTGGACTGACCCAAAGCCACGAAAAATGCTTTTGAGACCTTGTCCAATTACTTTAAGGGAAACCATTGATTTGCAGACAAAGTCCTCTGCTTTTCTTCTTCTCTCACATATGGATCTCCTCAGATTCATTACAAAAGTTAAAGAAACCATTAATTTCATAAAAAATCCCAACTTCGAGAAGACTTTCTTCAAACACCCTTCACTCACTGAATTCGCAAGCCCTGCAAATTATATATGAGCCTAAGTAGAGGAAAATACTTCATAAAAAAGGAACCAATCAATAATACCTTTAATGAAGATCGACGAGCCAGAAGTAGAGGGAGACCGAGATGCTTCTGTAGCTCCATCGTCCGGAAAAGCTCAAGTGACGCAGGTGATTTTCCGGTGATGAAAACATGGTTTGCTTCTCATAACCACGAAAAAAAATACCACCGATTAGGGTGTGAAACGAATCGAAAGCAGTTACAATTCAATAGGGATTAGGGTTTGTGAATTGGACCATATTTGGGAAAGTTGTGTTTTCTGGGTTTGTTTCTAAATGACATGAGTTGGACTTGGAGAGATCCAACGAGAGTGAGTTGCTTTTTTACAGGATATTTTTGTCATTGAACAAATACAATGTGTGTGTCAAGTGACAAGTGACTTATTGTGATATTACAAAGTTATAAAGTGTCTATGGGTATAAAAAATTCTATAATTATTTGCTAAATTGTCTATAGTTCTAAACATTTTGGACCGGTCCTGACCAAAGGTGACATGTAACCCATAGCTGAGAGCAAAGACACGCTATTAAAGCATGTAAATGACGCAAGTTTAAATCAGAACCGAACAGCCTGATGCCTTGACAACGACGCAAAGTCAACGAGATTCGAATCTTCGATTCCCAAATAACCTTTGACGTGATCAGAAATATTTTCTTTAACTTGACATTGTTCTTTTCGATTATATGATTAATTATTCATGCATATAGGAATCTACAAATTTTTTTTTTTTGTTAAAGGGCATATAGGAATCTAAATTGATTTATCCAAAAAAAAATAAAAGCCAAAAGATGTTTCCAAACAGAGAAAATCTGTTTTTCATTTCATTTTTGTTTAATAAATTTTAGAAAGCTGAATTATGTTTATGTAGATGCATTGTCACCTTCTTTTCTGGGTAAACTAACAGGAACCAACAAAAAATTAGGGGGAACTTCTCGACAGCTCTCTCGCTCCACTGAGTTCTTGTTGGCACGAAGCCACACGTACGTACGTCCTCCTCAATTCTTCTATAAAAACAAGCAGAATTTACTCGGAGTCGGTGTCCAAATTCTCCAACCCTTTTAATCCTCTCCGTTTCGGCTGCTGCATATAAGTAATCAAATAAAACAATTTTCTAAAACAATTTTCATTCCCCATTAACTCACTTGAATCATTACATTTGCTTCAAAATTTGCCTAATAAGAGACTAGTGTTTTTAGTAGATCAAATATGCAAAGAAAAAATCAAATATTTTTGACAAAAAAAAACAGAGAAGAAATTGCACCCACTAACACCAAAAAAAACCAAAATTCACCCAATACCCAAAATCCCCCCCTCTCTCCTACTTTTTCTTCCTATCTCTCTCTCCCAAAATCTAATTTCCCTTATTTTTTTGGTTATTTGGCAAATAAGCCCTTTTATTTTTGTTAAATACTTAAATGTGGTTTCAAGTGTTATTTCGCAAACAACTTTTATAATTGTATTATTGACTCTTTTCCTTAAGAAAATGAGGAAAAAAAACAGTTCATTATTCTCTCCATTAGGTGGCACAGTAGTAGGTCCCATGTCTTGTCTATTTTCTTCATTTCATTTAATAGAAGTTATTTTAAATATAATAAGTAAGGTCTATAATTCACCACCTTCTATGACACTCATAAATTATTAGTTTTTGTAAAATCAAAAATAAATTATTATTTTTTGTAAAAGCACTCATAAATTATTATTGTGTAAAATATAAAAGACCTAAACCCATTCCATTTTGTGTTCTTCTATTCTACTAATCTTTAGTTATTTAAATCATCTATTTGTCATTATCACAAAACTAAGAAACTAAAAAAGGGTTAGTAAGTAAAGTTAATTACCTTCTTCACATTTTTCTTCTCCTTAACTTCATAACGATTCTTAGTCAAATCAGATAACCACATCCCTGGGAAACAATACTGTCCACAACACACAAATTAACAACAAACTTCCATCTTTATGATTTTTTAATGCAAGACAAAACATGAAGTCTGTATTTCATTTTTAATTAATGAATATATGTACCTGGAGGGATTTATCAATGTTCTTAGCTCGTTTCCTGGGTCGGTGAGGAAGCTTTGTACCTTTCATAACCAAGAAATCTTCTTCCTTCTCTTTCCTAGACAAGGCAATGTAGATCCTTGGCCACTCTCTTGTTTCCACTTGCGTTGCTTTCTCTTTCTCTCCATTGTTTTTGTTTGTCTCCAGCTCTGGATGAGTCTGAGCCGTTGATTCCGATCTGCTCACTCTTTGATGATGTTGATTATGATCAAGATCCAACCCGTTTTGTCTATGGTTCTGATGATGATCTCTGACGCTTGATCTCTTCTCTATTTGGTCAGGAGACGGTGGAGATCGTTTTGAGCCGGCCGATCTGGAGACCATACGGCTGTGTATGTTCCTTGATGGTGATCCGTTGGCTGATCGATCTTCTACGTTCCTGGACATGATGATAAACAGCTTATATCCAAAGGTGATTTTGGTTCTTACTTTTGTGAAAAAAAAAAGTTTCCACACTTGAAAAGAGTTATATGAAATGAAGAAAGATTTACTTATTTTTGTTTAAAAATGGAAGAAAAGGAAAACGAGTACTACGCTTAACATATTTAAAAATCAGAATCAAAACGCAGAAAAACTAAGATTCAATCTTACAGGGACCAAACAGAAAATAGTAAGAAATCTAAAATCGATTAATACTCTTGAGCCGTGTCTGAAGATTGGGTCAAAGAAAGGCAAGCAAAATATTTTCTTCAAAAAACTAATCAAAGATTTAGATTTGAAAAATCGTCACAAAAGCTAAACAAGAGAAAAACCTAGAAACAGAGACATTGGGAAAGACAAGACATAGCAGAGACTCAGGTTCTTTGTGTTTCCAAAGGGGTATAACTGTAAATTACTAAAAAGAGTTTTTGGATCACCACACTTTAGTGAATGGTTTAGCAGAAGATGAACCAAGCACTTGGATCTTAAAAAAAAAAACTAATTAAATTAAATAAAATCATAAATCGAAAATCGAAAAAAAAACAGGAAACAGTATTTATCACATAACATAGACGAACAAAACTACCAAAAAAAAACAAACGGAAAAGTCACAATTAGAGAAAAATAATGTTACAGTAACAAAATGGAAATCTACCAAAATTTAAGTAGCAAATCTGTAAAAAGAAAAATTAAATTAAATCAAATATATTCTTAGCATTTAAAGTAAAAAATATATAAAAAATAGGAAAATGCATAGAGTGTGAAGATTTGAGGTAAAACCTGGAAAGGAATATCTCCTTGCCGCCGACGAAACCGTTTCTACGGTTTGTAACCGGGGCAGGTGGTGGTGGCGGCGGCGGTGGCATAGAAGGATTAACCGATCTTCTTAAGAGCTTGTTTGTTGATTGAGTCTTACCTTGCCCTGAAGAAGAGGAAGAATCATCGGCCGTGGTGGTGGTGGTGGAGGATCGGATCTCGGCTCTGGAGATTCTCGATCGCTTCCGGTGTCCCCACTGTAACAGCACATCTCCTCCGCCGCCGCGACTGGGACTAGGATCTTGGTGTTGGGTGGATCTGAACCGGAATCCTTTGGGGACTCCGTCTAGTGAGGAGCTGATGGTGCCGTTAAATCCTGAGTGTTCGTTTGATGGTGGTGAAGGTGAAGGTCTCAAGTAGGGCTTCTTTGCTGCTTCATTTGTAAGGGGAAGACAATCTGGGCTTACCCTCTGATACCTAATTAAATATAAAAAACACAATCAGATCAAAATCCTTAAAAAGAAGATTTCACTGTGATTATTCTTTTTGGGAAATCCATCTCTATGGGAGTTTCTTTTCGAGGTAAACTTTCTTAAAATATCTTCGGAGTTTTTTTCTTCTAATGGTGGCTAATCCAAATCAGAATCTATGAACAGAGCATTTTTATTGAAAATCTTTGCGTAGAGTTTTCAGAACAGTTTTGGTTGTTTTGGATCAAAGAGAGAAGGTAGCAAAAATGAAAACGAAACTCCGAGAAGAAGATTAGGTTTGACATTAGATCCATTTGAATATCAAAGCTTTTCAATATGAAACTCAGATCCATTGAAACCGTTTTAGAAATTCAAAAAAAAAAATCCAAATCAGTGGAAAACTCCGATGGTCAGCTTATGCCGCAAATGAAAAACAAAGCGGAGAGGGGGAAGAAGAGAAGAGAGAAACCTCATCATTATACCCCAAAATGAAAACCCGATTCGATTTTTGTAATGGTACGTTTTCTGATAATCCCGATCTGTGATTATTGTTTTTTCAGAAATATACTGACTCGTTCAGTTTTTTCCAGACCAAATGTCTTTCCTGATTAACGATACACGGACTCTTCGTGCTTCTACCGATTACCAGAGAGTCAAAAAGGCCTATTTAAGAAAGAGAATGAAAAGAAGATGAAGATATTTTCCTGGAGTTAGAGAGAGGTAGAGGAGACAAAGAAACGGAGGCTCTGCGTTAACAGTGAGAAGGAGGAGGAGGAGGAGGAAGAAGAAGAAGAGGCGGAAGGGAAAGAAAGAAAGAGAGTGGGTGAGTTATTGTGTCAAATACTTCTTTTATTCTTTTTTAATCTTTCTATCGAGTCCTTCAACTTTCAGTAAACTTCCAATTCATACCCCAAGTTCCTTCTCTTCACACACACAGTCAACCACACAATCAGGCCCATTAGATAGGCTCTCTCAGCCGGGCCACGTGATTGAAAACGTCTCCGTACCAATTTGACGACAGACCCAATTCTCATCGTTATAGCTAGGCGTGACTCGTGAGCGTTCGGGGTGCCCGTCGGTTTCGATTAGGGTGATTTCAGTTTTCGAATTTTTGGTATTATATTCATAAGTCCTATTTGAATTTTATTAATTATCGGTCAGGTTCGGTTTGGTTCTTTCCGAGTTCTTTTCAGATCAGATTATAATCAATGTTTAAAATTGTCCAAAAAAATATCTTTTAAACTTTAAAAATTGATAAAAAATCAATCACAAATCTAATTAAAAATTATTAAATTATATTAATTAACTAAAAATGTATTCAAATAACAAGTAAAATAAAGTACAAAATATTTTAAATACTCTAAAATATCTAAATTCCTTTAACATATATAAAAATATTAACATATTGAATTAATTTTGGATATCTTCAGATCCTACTTCGGATTTCGGTTTGGGTCGGGTTATAACCAACCCCAAAATACTAAGCTCATAAATCCCGTCTAAATATCTTTATATAAAAGTTTGAATCCGATTTCGATTTTTTCTGTTCAGGTTTAGGTAGATATTGTGGGTTGAGGTAAAGACGCTCAAGCCTAATTACAGCTTTGCAATAATGTTGAATAACCAACTTTTTGTGCACCCAAAAAAAAACCCAACCATTTAAACTGAAACTAGATTCTGACCCGCGGGGTTGCGCGGATAATTTATATTTATATAATAATTTATAATTTATGTTTTCAAATTAAAATAATATAATTTAATAATATTTATATAAGGAGTTATGTTAAATAACATGAGCCTTTTTAAACCTACAAATGAAATGAGACGTAAAATAAGTTATGAAATAAAATATTAATTAATTATGTTAAGCATAAATATAGGAGTTACATTTCTTGTAATTATCAAATTAAATCAAAGGAAAGATCTTTAGAGGGATTTTGTTTTAATATTATAGATAAGTAACATATATTTTAGTTACAACATATTTAATAGGTCCAAATTAAAATCATGCCATGGTAAAATTTAAATAGGACTCTGTTTTAATATAATAGACTAGATTCTGACCCGCGGGGTTGCGCGGATAATTTATATTTATATAATAATTTATAATTTATGTTTTCAAATTAAAATAATATAATTTAATAATATTTATATAAGGAGTTATGTTAAATAACATGAGCCTTTTTAAACGTACAAATGAAATGAGACGTAAAATAAGTTATGAAATAAAATATTAATTAATTATGTTAAGCATAAATATAGGAGTTACATTTCTTGTAATTATCAAATTAAATCAAAGGAAAGATCTTTAGAGGGATTTTGTTTTAATATTATAGATAAGTAACATATATTTTAGTTACAACATATTTAATATGTCCAAATTAAAATCATGCCATGGTAAAATTCAAATAGGACTCTGTTTTAATATAATAGATTCTTGTTGTAAGATTCGAGTTAAGTGCAAAAAAGTTGGGGGGGGGGAGAAATCGTAACGACAAAACCGAAATGTTTTACCAAAATCAAATCAAAATTTGTTGGTAAACCAAATAAACCAGTATTTTATTAAAACTTGAACCGATTACAAATAATAACTGATATTATTTGATAATTAAACTGAAAACTGTTCTAGGACTCCTAAAACCTTAGAACATAAACCATATAGTAAACCAGATTAGGACATAAAGGCCAAAAGATCTTGGAGACTAAAAACAAAGTTTGTCTTGGTTCTGACTTAGCGGAAGAGGCGTGGAACAGATCTTTTAGGAACTTTGCCTTCAAGCTTTAATCTCCGATAAGACTCTCTGATATGGCAAGGTCTTATAGGTCCTGAGTCATTCCTTTCCCCCATTACAATTCGAGCTGCAAAAAACATTTGTTCCATCAATAGCCGAGTGATTCTATGTTAAAAATTGGAAACTTTCATTAGTCTTTACCTGTTTCAACGAGTTCACCAACAAACATCTTCGCGATACCACATGTAACAATTGTTATTGGCATACTGATCTTCTGACTCCCTGTCACTCCTTGTAATAACTGCATCCAATAAACCACACACACACATAGCTAAATGGCTCATGTTTTGATGAAACAAATCATATGTATATATATTTTTTGTTTTGAATTAACCACAGTGTCCGGCTACTGAAGTCAACCGACTAATTTGTAGGCTCCAGCAATGCCAACATTTGTAATCCTCTGGTGGCCAACGGAAATAGAACTGCAGCTTCACCGTATTAGGGTTATCCTCAAGTGTGATTAGCCCAACCCCATTATATATTACCTTTCTCATGTTTCCTTTTTGAAGTGCAGATCTCCTGAAAGATTCATATCTACTCATCTGATCCTCAGTGAACTGCGACAAAATGACCCTGAAGAGAATCTCCACAAACAATCAATCAATCATAACACTTCAGATTTTTGTTAAAGCTGATTTAAAAAAAATCAAGAAACACTCACTGCATTGTAGCCATCTTTGCAGGATCAGCAGTAGCTGGGTATTTAGTCAGCTCAGCTTCCATATTCTCTTCCTCTTCTTCTTCGTCTTCATCTTTGCTCTTCCCTTCAGCAACAACAACGGAGGAGGTTTTGGACTTCTTGTTCAGACTGCGAACACCCACCTCTCTCTCACTCTCTTCTGGAGTCTGGTCAATTTCAACTACACCGTCGTCATTTCCGCCTCCTACTCCGCCGCCGCCACTTACCGGAGATTCCGGCGGCGATTCTTCTTGCTCCTCCTCGATTGCTGCTTCAAACGGATCCTTCAAGTGCTTCATTCCTTTTAAGAACCTAATCCAAAATCGCAACTAATCGAATCTCTCAAAGTCAAGGAATCAATTAGGGTTTCCTCTGAGGAGATATACAGATCCAATTTTAAGAGGTACAAATCGATTGATCGTTACAAAAGTTTCCAGGCGGAGAGGAAAAAGATGCTTCGACTGTGGTTTCTCTAGTCGGTTTAATCTATTCTATATGATGGATCCAAACCGGAAAATCTGAAGCGGTTATTGTTTAACTGAACCACATAGTTAAGATCCGTAATAATTTGATACTCCACAGTCCACGCCAAAGGAAACTATTGGACTTATTCAAAATCGACTCATAAAATTTGAATAAAACATTAGCACCATCACTCCATCTAATTTCTGGATTTGGAAACTTTTGCTTTTTTCAAATATAAATAATTCAAATGTTAGAAAAGTGCAAACTACTGCAATTTTCCATTTAGACACAGTATCCTAATTTTAATGACTGCTAGATTTTAATTTGCGAGATTTTATTTTTATATATACATAAATATTTTTACATCATTAATAACATTAATAATATATTTAAATGTTTGTATAACTATTACAAAATAATAATTTTATAATTTACATGTTAATACATACATAAAAGTTATATTTTGAAATTATTTTATATTTAATTATACTAAATTCTGAAAAAAAATTATGTTTATTTAGATAATATATATATATATATATATATATATGTGTGTGTGTGTGTCTGTGGTGTTAATTTTATGTTTACATGTTAATATCAATGGTTTTAATCTGTTTTTCTTATATATTATGTTTTTTTGAACATATTCTTATATATTATGTTACAGGATTTGCATATGATTTAAATTATACTAAATTCTTATCACGGTTGCAAAGTTAGATTAATGTTCAGTAAAATTTTATCTTTATTTAAATAATATATTATTGTATATATGCCAAAATTTTACTCATCTATCACATAAATCCAATTTAGTTTTCATATGTTTCAAATTTTAAAATAAAACAAAAAAATTATGTAAAATAGTATTGTTATATAATAATTTTTTTTAAAAAAATTGTTACAAAAATACAAATTTATAGTAAAAATATTTTAAGCTACACAAACTTTATTACAAGGTTAGATAATATATAAGACCAAATTATATTAAGTTATTAATATTTTTTATTATATAAACTATAATTTTTTAGTATAAGAAAAACCCACATGACCAATAATATTCTAAATACATGCAAACAGTATTATAAAATTAAATAATATATAACACCAACTTATATTAAGTTACTGATAAATTTTATTATATAAACTACATTTGTAGTATAACTATAATGTTAGTCATATATTTAAATATTTATATAACTATTACAAACACAATAATTTTATAGTTTACATTTTATATTTTATCTTATTGGATTTTCATTTGATTACTAGATAAATTAATATATCTATGAAAATTTATATTTTAAAATTATTTTATATTTAATTTCTACTAACTTCTGATCGAGATTTCAATGTTATCGTTTAGCAAATTTTTATGTTTATTTAGATATATATATTTATATATATATATATATATATAGAGAGAGAGAGAGAGAGAGAAATTTTGTTTTCATTGTATAAAAGGATAGAATTTTTATTTTTTCATTTTATAAAGATAGCTGAATTCTGTATAATTATATTTTCTTACTAATTATGAATTAGTGACATATTAACATAATTTTAAAAGTTGATATCTTGCTAAAAAATATTTTTTTATAATTTTTAATATATATATATATATATTTAAAATAAAAAGATATCAAAAAATATTATGATTAAAGTAGTTACAAATATTTTATTATTAGTTTTAATGGATTACATTTATTAGCATTTCTTAATGATGGTCTAAATAAAAAAATCACAAATGAAATAAGTTGACTTCTTTTTTAATAGAATAGGTGAATATAACATTTTATTTTTGTAAAGAGGAAGAAACCTTTTAAACGAGTATACACTTTTTACACTTCTGTTTGAATGATAGAAATTTTGGTATATATTGCATGTAGGGATGTACATCTCACAGATATATTTATCATGTTAATTAAAAAAACAAATTAATTCTCTTTCTACATTTTTTTCTAGAATACATAAATAAATGTTGAAATAAATTGGAAAATACTAAAACAAAACCTACAAATATGATCAGTAACCTTTGAGACAAAACTAATACTAGATGAAGTATTTTTGAGATCTGAGATTACAAATTTTATGCAAAATTTTGCGTATATATAACAGATTAAAAACATGTGATCAAACTCATTAATTATGCATATTAAAACACAATTATCTTGATAAACTTTCGCCTTTGATGTAGGATATATATATGTGTATATATATATGTATATATATATATATTTTTTTTTTTTTGTGTCCATAATATAATCTCTCACATCTTTCACAATTGTTTGAACTTCTTTAAAGTTCTGCATGAATGGGTATATGATGTCACGAATATATAATCCTAATCCATTCCTCCCCTCCTCAACTTTTATATTAACTCATATCACCACCAAACCTTCATTAAATTTCTAAAAAACTCTATAGCCACATTACACATACACCATAACAAAAAATATTTAACTCATATATTTATATAAACTCATACTGGATTTAGAAAGTATTGGGTTGTTTAGCTTGAGAAATCATCTGGACAACTTCTCTCATGGTCGGTCTCTCAACACTATGTTCTTGTACACATAGCATTGCCACAAAGAACAGCTCCATGGCTTCTCCCAATGGCACATTGCTCAATCTCTGGTCAATGATCTTTACCACACTTTGTCTGTTACAATTTGTCTGAATCTTTGACCAATGCACAATGTCTATCCCTTCTTCTCCAAATTTATCTACTGGTTTTCGACCCGTTATTAGCTCCAATAGAACCACTCCGAAGCTGTATACATCGCTCTTCTCATCTATTCTCAATGAATATGCATATTCTGCATGGAAGAAATATGATAAAATAGATTTAATCAAGTGTACATGAGTTTTAGGTAGGAGTAAGCACTTGAATCTAATCAATTAAACAAAACCAAACCAAACAAAAATGGACTAATCTATTTAACACTCTGAAAAGTCTGGTCAAATCATTTAGATACCATATAGGATTAAGCTCAACATGACATAAAGAAATCTGATTAAAAGAATAATTGTTTTAATAAAATATCTACTACAGTTTTAGCATATTTTATATTTGCTATGCAAATTATGGATTTTGACTAACCAAACCATACTAATTAGATTTTGGTTCTAAACTTCTAGTTCGGTAAGTAGTTAAAACAAAATATCAAATAAACCAAACGGTAACTTAAATTCCAGCCATATTAATATTACGTATAACACAAGAAACAAGTACTGGGAATCAGATATGTACCTGGAGCGATGTATCCATACGAGCCTACGACCGATGACATACACTGAGAAGCTCCATCGTCTTGCATCATAAACTTAGCCAGCCCAAAATCAGCTACATGAGCTTCAAAGTCAGGACCCAACAATATGTTGTTTGATTTCACATCCCTGTGGATTATAAGCGGCGAACAATCGTGGTGAAGATAACACAAACCCTTAGCCGCTTCCAACGCTATTTGCAACCGCGTTTCCCACTTCAAAAACACTCCAGCTTTCCCGTGCAATGCTTCTCCGAGACTACCATTAGGCATATACTCATAGACAAGGAGATTTACGTCTTTATTTGAACAAAACGCGAGTAATCTCACGATGTTTCTGTGTCTGATTCTACCTAATGTCTCAATCTCTGCGGATAAACCGTTGTCGTGAGATGATCCTTTGCTTATGGTTAAGAGCTTCTTGACCGCAACTTCTTCTCCGTTTGGCATTAAGCCTTTGTAGACAATCCCTGCACCGCCTTTACCGATCACGTTGTTCTCTTTGACGCATTCTACAATGTGTTCGCTTCTGAATCCGAGCTTCTGAAACCCTATTAGCTTCCATAGATTCGGGGTACTCCTTCTCATTCTCCTATTCTTGACCGCAGCTAAAACGAAGAACACCAAGAAGAACCCTAGTAGGCCTAACCCGAATAACATCTTGAACTTTGCGGAGATTTCGCCATTGGAATTTGTATTTTTCTGGTTAAGAAGCTGAGATTGAGATTGGTTTTGAGAACCGTTGCAAGGGTTGGAAGAGTATCCGCAGAGAAAAGGGTTTCCGAGGAATGACGTGTTGTTGAAGTAAACGAATTGCCCTAAAGTTGGTACTGAACCGGAGAAGTTGTTGTGTGAGAAATCTGCTGATGTTAAGCTCTTCATGGATCCGAGTTCGACCGGGAGGCTTTGGTTTAAAGAATTCCAAGAAACATTCAGATAGTTTAGAATCCGAATCCGCGATATCTGAACCGGAATCTGACCTGAGATCTTGTTATGACTCAAATCCAAGTAGGTCAATGAATGACAATCACTAAATTCTGGAGGTAAGTTGCCTGACAAGTTGTTTCTACTCATGTCAATCGTGAGAAGACTCTTCAAACTTCCAATCTCACCTGGTATCTGTCCCGTTAACCCGTTCGAGGCAAGAAGAAGAATCTGAAGGCTTCTGAGGTTCCTGATTGAACTAGGGATCGGTCCCGATAACTTATTGTTGGACAGATTGATCTGAGTGAGGCTTGACAACCCTCCATTTGCCACCTCTTTTTGTGGAATTTCTCCGGTCAAGAAGTTGTTTTGGAGCTCAAGAAGAGATACACTAGGCAAGTAAATCAAACCCTTTGGGAGTTTACCTGTCAGGAAGTTCTGACCTAGACGGAATCTCCAGAGCGACTCACATTGGCCAAGATCTTCAGGGAGAGAACCAAACAAGAAGTTGTTGAAGAGAATGAGAATCTGAAGTTTCCTTCCGAAACAGAGTGTTTCAGGGATCAAACCAGTGAGTTTATTACTAGACAAATCAATCTCTACCAACTTCCCGTTTGATCCGAGCTTCTCAGGGATCTTTCCGGTGAAGTTGTTGTGCCAAAGCTTGAGAACTTGAAGATCAGGAAGGTGAGATACAAACTCAGGAATCTCGCCGTGTAATCTGTTGAAGAAGAGGTTAAACAACTGAAGCTTTTGAAGTCCAGCTAGCTCTAGAGGAATCTCTCCTTCAAGAAAGTTGTTGGAGAGATCAAGTGTCTTGAGGCTTGTCGTGTTCCCTAACTCTCTAGGAACAGAACCTGTAAGCTCATTGGTCTGAAGAAACAGAATCTCCAAGTTCTTGAGATACCCTAACTCTGAAGGAATTGATCCTTTCAAGCTGCAATTAGCTAAATCCAAATGAACAAGATTGATCAACCTCCCCAAAGCCGCTGGTATCCCACCGTGGAAGTCGTTGTAGTAACCTAAGTATAGCTTTTCAAGAGTTGTGATGTTCCCTAACTCGTTAGGGATTCTCCCACTTAGGTCATTTCCAGATAAAGAAAGATACTTGAGACGCAAGAAACCTCCGTAGCTTCTAGGGATCTCACCGTTAAAGTAGTTTCCTCCAAGATCTAAATACTCTAGCCGAGTGAGTTTGGTTAGAGACAGAGGAAGTGATCCGTTGAAGTTGTTGTTGTAAGCGTCAAGAGTCACCAGCTGAGTCATTTGACCGAACTCAAGTGGCGCAAGCTCTCCTTCAAAGGCGTTGGTTGAGATGTTTAAGACCTCTAGGTTTGAGAGCTTGTGGATCTCTCTAGGAACCTTGCCGGAGAAACTATTTGAAGCAACGGAGAGGAACACTAGAGACGGAAGACGGGAGACTTCTGGCGAGAGAGTGCCCGAGATGTTGAGATTAGAGAGGTCAAGACGAGTAATGGACTGATTCAAGTTGTCACAAGAAACACCAGTCCAAGAACAAAACGAGTTGAGGTTTGGAAGGTTCCATGAATAAAGAGAAGGGTCATAGGAATCAAAGCTTTCCTTTAGTGAGACAAGGACTTTGGCTTGTCTAAAAAGTGAGAGGTTAAGAGATGAGCTAGAAGAAGAACAGAGGAGAGGAGAGATTGAAGACAAGACAAGGAAGAAAGTGAAAATCCTGTCTGCCATTCTAGCATAAGAGAAGTTCAGAGAAGTGAAAGGGAAGAAGGGTCTTCCAAGAAATTGTAAAATCCTAGAGAAATCGATCAAAGGAGATCATAATCATTAGACATGCATGATGATGTTCTTACTGTTTTAAAAAAATTGGGGGCTCACTATGTTCTGGAGTTGCTGCTGCTTATAGTGAGTGGCTTAATAAGTGAAGAGGGGAGTACTCATCATTTCAAGCCTTCAATTTTTTTTTAATATATTAAAATGTGAAAATCATAATAAAATTTAAAAGAAAGGTGATAAAGAAGTTGTAGTATCCCATGCATTCTTGGTCTTTTGGATTGAGCTTTTATTTTTATTTTTATTTTTGCTTTTGATAAAAGCAAAAGCAATATATATACTTTCACAAAAGATGAGAACACACATCATTGCTTTTGCTTTAATGGAGAAAATTATAAAAATTTAAAAATTAGTGCTTCTTGCCTTCTTTTTATCTTTTGTTTTATTGCTTTTTTCTTTTTATCTCCCAATTATTTGAATTAGGTTTCATTTATATACAGAGTCATACTCTCATAGTCCACTATTTTTTAAATAAAGATTTTTTTAGAACTTGACTGGATGAGATCATGAATTTTAAGTTAAAAGAACCAAAAATTAGAACTAAACATCTTACCTTAGTCCGAAGTCAAATTGCTATGTAAGAAAAGTTGATTTTGGTATAAAAAAAATTACTCATATCTTAATCGAAGATAATGGAATTTTATTCTAGAATCTTTATGTTTTACGTCGTTAAAATATCTAAACATTCCAATAAAGGCGAGAAATCTTATATCTGTTTCTTTATTCAATCATAAAAACCACTTCTACTATACCAATAAAGAAAAAAATGAAAGGGATTTCCATTAACACAATATCATAAAAGAACACACACAAGTATCACATGTTGCTAATCAAATTGTATTTTTAAGTAAACTATATCTGTCTTATCATTTTGGTCGAACGCATTAATCAAATCTTGTTTTAGTTCGGGTGGGATTCACCTGCTAATTATAAACCTTATAGTTAACATATATTGTGAAATAAACATCATACCTTAATGTCATTCTAATATTTTTATGTTCCATTAACAAAAATCAAAATCTAATTCATACTTAAGAGTTAAGAGGCCATGCAATGTCTTTGTCCAACTACCGAACTAGTACAAACCAAAGTAACTAGAATCTTTGGTAATTGTGCTGCTCTTTTTGTTTTATGTTGTTTTAGAAGAAATTAATAACTTCTCTGTCAAGGATTCTGTTTCTGTACCCAATGTTTCAACAGCCAAATCTCCTCGAATTATTCACACCAAGAACCTGCAAAAAGATATAGGTACATGCCTGCCAACATACAATTATTATGAAATTATTTCATAAACTCCCCTTTACGAGTATTTTTCTCCTTTTCTAAAAATTATACTCCATCTATTTATACTGCATTAGAAGTTGTTTTAACAGCAAAAAATGTATTTCACAATATAAGTAGTTTTAACATTTCAATACAACTTTTATATTTATTGAATACTGTGTAATTTTTTTATAATTTGTTGAAGTTATATATTAAATGATATTTGTAACAACTAATCATGTTTTAATATTGGTGGTTTTAACAATATTACCTAAATTTTGAAACAGAGGAAGTATTTTTATTTTTCTTTGAAAAAGAATAAGACTTATAAGATAACTACAGTATTAACATAGTATACTATCTAAAGATAAACTATTTATATGTAAAATAAATTAGTTACATAATTGCTCGTTCATTTTGCAGGGTAGAGGATCTTATTCAAATACATTCACTATATTTTTAACCATAGTTGACAGCTTCAGAAAAAATAAATAACAAAAACACTGGTCTTTTCCATTAGACTTGTGGGTTAGTCTGAGTTTCAAATTTGTATTTTCCGGTTGTCACTTGTCACTAAAACATCTGAAACGAGTATTATTTATAAATTAATTAAGATAGTAAAAAATTCTTGGTTAAGTATAAAAAAAAAATCTTGGTTGGTTTCATTCTCCTCTAGATAAATGGAAGGAATAGGATTTCAAGCATGCACATATCTCATCCAATTAACTGTTCCAACGACCTATATATTTTCTCAACTAAGAGCTAAGAGAATTCCTCTACGGGTGAGCGTATATTATAATGCTATTTGACTTAACAAAATAAGTTGAAGGTAATACAAATTTATACTCGTAAGGTGAAATGTGAAGAAACTAAAGGGATTGAACTTCGAAAATACTTGGCGTGGAAAGATGTGATAAAGAAAACCTAATCAGTTCATTTATTTATTAGTGAAAATCTAAAGCGAATCTATCCATCTTTGCTATTTCATGGGCTCTTTTTTAGTTTATTCGATTTTATTTACGGTTAAAAGATGCCTAAAATCTAAGAAGAACAAAGAGGAGGCCGGCCCTCCGCATCAACTTTGCTGGCCTAAAGTAAAAAAAGAAAAGCAAAGGACAGCTTACTATTGATTTTTGAGCATGCTACTTTCTCTAAAATAAACGTCTCAATCTTTTACTTTTAATTTCTTCGACCATATGAAAGCTTTTAGAATGATCAATTTTGAAAGATAACATTTAGAATAGTTAGTTCAACTAAGAGACAATTAGTAAACTGTTCATATGGTTTTGAATTTGAATATACAAACCCTAAACCCTGGTTTCTGTTTTACTGATTGTTAAGAACAACAAATGTTTAGGACATGATCAATCCAACACGGGCATTATTGGGTTTAGACTAGGTGCGAACAGTTTTTATTTTATTGCTTAGGCTAGGTCCAGCTTACTCCTTTTGACCATGCAAGTTACTACACCACCAAAAATCGTCTGAGATAAGTCGTAATTGTGACGGATTTGACTTGTACAAAGTTCCAAACTAGTAGGATTGATTTAACCTGCATGATATGTATGAATTGATTGAAAATATCCATTAATTCATGGATATATAGCCTACCATAACATCAGTGATGGAATTGGAAACGCATGCATAAACACCAATGAAGAACCGAATCCATCATTTTCAGTCATATGTTTTCAGGTGGATATGAAATTTGAAAAAAAAAAAATTGACGTTGGAGGAACCAAACGTTTACGTTATAGATTAAATTAAAGAAGTACATTTACATATTTCTAGGAACTAGGTTTCCGGATACAATTACATTTTTTGTTGGGCCTGTAATTTCGAGGAACGAGAGTTAGTGGGTTCTTTTTTTTTCTTTTACTGTAAAATTTTCTTCTTCTTTTTTTTGAAAAGAATAAAATGGTTCGACTTTTTTTTTTGAAAAGAATAAAATGGTTCGACTTTTTTTTTTGGGTTCGACTTTATTTCAATTGCAAAACTTTCTCTGTAAACGTTTTTGGAACATTTTGAATTTTTAGTCTTTATGGAGAGGCTATTTTTTCTTCATCGCTAACTTTATTAGTAACTGGCTACGGGTACTTTGTCTCTTTTCCTCATGTATTTGTTTTGCAATACCTTTTCTTGGTATTTCTGCTATTTTGTTATGTCTGAGCTTTCGTTGGCGTGCATTTAAGCTTTTTTAGAAAATATTTTAAAAAAACTACAAACATTTATAAGAGATTACCATCTTTTTTCTTTACAATAAAATACTTCTGAATATTATTTTAAATTATATATATCGACATATGTTAATATTTTGAAGGCTCAAATATATTTAAGTGAATATGTGTAATGTATCATGTGAACCAATACAATTGTTTGTATGAACAATTGTAATCATATAAATGAACCTTGCAACTATTAATGTTTACAATTTTTAATAATAATCATATTAATAATTGCAATTTTTGATGATTAACCATTGTAACTCTTTACTAACCATTGTATTTTTCATAAACTTTTGTAACTATTAATTTAACCATCACAACTATCGGTTACACTTTTTCACTTTCTATATAAAGAGATGTAGACAATGGCAAACCACATAGAAAAATCAGAAACTAATAATTAGTTAGAGAGAGAGAGAGGAAGATTCATTGTTCAAATATCATCAACTATCTTTGAAAAACACATATAAGCACTAAAATTTTCTTTTGTCTCTCTTGTATCTTAGCCTAAAACAAGAGTGATGTTTTGATTGTCTTATCCTACAAAGGGATTTTGTGTAACCCAAAAGCTTGAAATATGGTCGAAATACTCTTTAAGTAAAGTGACCTCGTGCGCAATTCAATAATTATCCAAGTATATTTAATGTCTCCAAGATTCTAAAGTCAAAGAGAGACTTTCCTTTTTAGGTTGGTTCGAGATTCCTCACTTGACCAATCACTATCTCTTTAATAAACCGATAAATTTATGTAAAGCAAATCGTTGGAGCTTACACGATGTAAAGACTTAGGTCTTACACACCTCGCTTTCGCTGACGACTTGCTAATTTTCAGGAATTGTGCAACTGTTAGCTGGAGTAATGACAGTCTTATCGCAATTTAAAAGATGGTCAGCTCTTACTATATCTCAAAGACCTCTATGTTTGGTTCGAGTATCTCTATAAACATCTCAAAGACCTCTCTCTATAAATATCGCAAACATACTCAGCAAGTTTCATCTCGGTCTAGAGTCTCTCCCAGTCAGATATTTGGGTGTTTTCTATGTTCAAAGAGGTTCTCAATGAAGGATGTGATCCACTTCTTTCTCAGGTTAGAAGGAGACTGAATGGTTGGATGAATCATCATGTCTAAGATTAGAGGACAGACTCCGTCTAATTAATTATGTTATGCCAGGAATCATTGGCTTATGGTCTTCCCCTTTCCACTTGCCATCTAAGGTTTTAAAAATTATAAATAGTCTTATCTCCTCTTTCCTTTGGCATGGAAATATGGAGAAAACTTCGGCCAAGGTCTCTTGGAACAACATTTGTCTCCCAAAGAAAAAAGTTGGTTTGGACCTTACACTTTTATCATCTTAGAATGATATTTCCGCACTGATATTAATTTAGATGATGTATTTTCGGAGTGGTTCAATCTGAGTTACTTGGATAAGACATAAATGCCTTTCTCATGGATCCTTTTGGTCACTTGGTGAGAAAAAAACTCCACCTCGTGGTTGTTCCAGCACTTGTTGAAGCTGAGAAACTTAGCTCTCTCTTTTCTTTAAAAAAATAAGAAGAGAAGATAGCACTTATTTCTGGTGGGATCCATGGGCCCCGTTTGGGCTGTTAATCTATTTCCTTGGAGAATTCGAACCTTCTGACGTAGGCATAAATATAAATTCTTGGTCAGTGACTATTTTTCTGGTGATGTTTGGTCTTTCTCATCAGCCAGGTTGGATCGTTAGTTGAAGGTCTTGATCTTTATCACATCGTTTTGTTCATAAATGTTGGTGATATTCCTTTATGGTTGGTTGGTGAAAAGTTGTGCAATCACTTTAATTCTAAGCTTATTTGGAACAAAATCTGGGAAACACGACTTACAATTATGTGGCACCTTCTCGTTTGGTCAAAGTTTTGTCCCCCAAAGCATAATGTTACATCATGGTTGTTTGTGTTGAATAGGAACCCAACTGATGACAGACTGCTCTCTTGGGGGGTTGATTTCTGCGTTTTACCACAGGCCAATTAACCTAATGTGCACGCTACCACAATCGAATGGTATATCGATGCAGCACTTTAGGATCGAATCCACAAGGAACTAATGATCTATAACACTAAGAATACACAAACTTTCCTAATCTAAGCAAATAAGAAGATTGATGGTTTGTAACAAGCTAAACTCCTAGAATTATAAACAAAATGATCTCAAATTCAAGCAAGAAATAAGTGCAAGAATCAAACTTTTAATCAATAGCTAAGGATGGATCCATGGGCAAGATAATCGATATCGGGTGATCAAGATTCAATATAGGATGCACAAACAAAACAATCAACAAGTCTATAGGTCTAGAACTCATAAAATAGACTAATCCACTGTCGTGACAATAATCCCTATGCTAATCAAGCATTAAACATCAACTGTCGTTGGCCTAACACAATCAAGCATGCATAAATCACAAGTCTATTAACCATTTAACATCTCTAACATCAATTGTCATTGGCTAGACATGTAAAAGACAATATTAGGTTGGTTCAAGCATTTCATCGAACACCTTTCGGGCATGAAAGTACTTAAGCTCTAAATCAACTTGATCAAGGCTAATCTAGCATTAAGAATACCTAATAAGCATAAAACAATGTTAATAAAGCAAGAGACATCCTAAATATCCACTTAAACACCCTAATCTACTTAACCCATGAATCACAAGTTCACTACTCAATACTTTTCATGAGAAACCTTAAACCCATATGAGATCCAAGACAAATCATGTCAATGAGCAAGAAAAACACAATAAAAGATGAAGTATTTCCTTCCAATGATCAAAAGATTCAAGTTTTTTTAGTTTAGACAAAGTTTTTGAGAGAAAAAGAGATCCCCCTAGAGTTTTAGGGTCTAAAACTATATATAGGAGTCCAAAAAACGAGTCGGATCCACCCAACAAACCCGGGTTGACCCATAAAAATTTGGGTATTTTTGCCTGTAGCGACCAGCTGTGGTCGCTACGCCTGGTCACTACGACACTTAGAATATTTCAGCTCCTCGGGATTTTTTCCTGTAGCGACCACGCCTGGTCGCTACGCCTGGTCGCTACGGCATCCGCATTTCTCTTGTGGGTCTGTAGCGACCACGCCTGGTCGCTACGCCTGGTCGCTATGACATCCGCATTTCTCCTGTGGGTCTGTAGCGACCACTCCTGGTCGCTACGCCTGGTCGCTACACTCCCATTTTGCTCCAAACTTCACTTTATTAGCCCCAATTGCCTCCAAACTCACCAATAAGCATCTCCAACACCTGACATAGACAAATGTAATGGAATGCAACCTAAATATGCCTAAATGATATCCTATATGCTTAAAATGCATCAAAAGAGATGACCAAAACCATGCAAATATGTAAGATATCAGGGGTGTTGATATCGAGCCTCTATGTTTGCTATGTGGCATGTATTCGGAATCGCGAGAACATATCTTTTTCAACTGCTCTTATATTTTCTCTATTTAGTTTGTTATTCTTCAAAAATTGAATGTTCTACAGCCTCCACGCTCGTAAAATTGAATAATTAAGTGGTTTAAATGGTTGCATGTAGCGACATTGAAAAAATGAAAAATTGTAATATTCTCCAACTATGGCATGAATGCATCTATGAGGTTTTGTAAGAGAGAAACAATCATTTTCACTCTGGACTGTCTGCAAATCACGATCGCATCATCGAAAGGATTTGCATAGTGGTTAGTAACAAGTCTTTTGTGTTATACAAATGTGGTCTCAGATGGGGTATGGAACTTCACACGTTCTGGTCCTCCCTATTAAACCCACATTTGTTTGTTATTTACTATGTTTTATTTTTTCCTACTGTTGTTGTTGTTGACCTTCTTCCAATTTTATGTTCTT
Source organism: Moricandia arvensis (assembly GCA_905132765.1). Classification (NCBI taxonomy): domain Eukaryota; kingdom Viridiplantae; phylum Streptophyta; class Magnoliopsida; order Brassicales; family Brassicaceae; genus Moricandia; species Moricandia arvensis. The sequence goes on from CAJHQP010001492.1 coordinate 100,359, forward strand.
CTATTTTCTCTTTTCCTAATTTTTTTCTATAACTTTTTATTTTATTTTTTTGTCTATTTTTTTCTCTTTAGTATTATCAATAAGAAAGTCATTATTAAAATAAATCGATGGATCTTTGTAGACTCGATTAAGATTTCAAATGGTTATGATTAGCCCTTGCATTTATACGAATCGATTATCCAAACCAAAACCAACCCAAAATAAACCGGTTTGGTTTTGGTTATGTCCATTTTATCCAATGGTTCATGCCTCCTATAATCTGTGAGTAACAGTTCGGTTTTGGCTATTACCCAAAACCTGAACGGGTAAGGATTAAACCAAAATGCATACCTTAAAACTCAAAATATTAGAAAAAACGTTGTCATCCCTACTCGAACCGGGTTAATTAGGAAGGGAGACAACTTCATTACCACTAAACTACTTTAACTTTTGTGAATTCTCTCTCTATATGTAGTACTTCAATATTAAGATAATTATAAAATTGATACTTTACACTATAAGAAAACAAGGTGATTCATGACCGATAAAAAATCTATTGGAAATCGGGGATTTCTTCGGAAATATGTGGGGAATTCCCAAAGGATTCATGAGGAATATAGTCGGTTAGGAAATTTTTGATGAAATGTCAAGGATAAAACTATCCATTACATAGTCGCGGTATTTTCTGACAGAAACCGAAAAATTCTCTACGGATTTTATAGCCGTTATAGAGCCATTTGAAAAGTTGAATATTTTCGAGGGATTCCTGTGGATTTTTTCTTGGGGAATCTGTCGGGAATTCTATGAATTCCATCTCTCCCTCATTCATTCACAAGTCACGATAAAGCAAAAAAAAATGTGGCTTCTTATATTTAATTTTGTTTTTGGATGGATCAACCTCATATGAATCCAATAAAAATTTACTTACATAAGAATTCATTGCGTTAGTGCAATGACAACCAGAAGAAAAAATCGGTAAGTTGATATGTCTCAGCTCTAGTTGTAAGAATCATAGGAGTGTTAAGAAGATTAATTTGGGAGTCATTTATATTTGATAGGGTTTTTCCCCAGTTACAAGATTTTGTATCTTCATGGAGAACAATCAATTATGGTAATACTAGTGAACATCATACTACAGATTGGTTAGCCTAGCATGGATGTAGATCTTGGTGTAGGTATTGTATATATGGTAAATGATGCATATAGAAAAATTACCTTCAATATAAGAGGATGAAGATAGACGAGAAGTACCCAATTTAGAAGTTATGAGATTTTTTGATAAGTTAGAAACATCTAAAAAGCCATTTTCAAAAGGATGTAGAGATGAGCATTCACTTTTATCATCTTGCAAGTAGATTGATGGTGATAAAGATGGATTATAATTTGACTTGAAGAATGTGTGGATGCGATAGCTGATTTTGTGCAAGATGTTCTACCAGAGGATAATCACGCACCTGGTTCATACTATGAGGTTCAGAAATCAATTATTGGTCTTGGTTTACCTATCAGGTGATAGACGCATGCATCGATAACTGCGTGATTTACTGGATAGAAGATGAGAACGAGAAAAAATGTATTTTTTCAGAAACATCGGTATGAGGGGACAAACGGAAGAGTTCCAGTTCCATATAAACAGATGTGGTATTTGCTGTTAAAAATAATGTTAAAGAGGTTATATCAATCTGAACGCATAACATGACCAATGAAATGACATACAGAACACTCCACAGATAGTGAGATTACATGTCTTGCAGATGTAATAGCGTAGAAGTATTTTCAATCATAATATCCAGAGTTTGTGTTTTTCCTCAATGGTGTGAACACACATCACCCCCTTTTCTTCTGCATCATTTTGATTTTGTCTCATGTATGTTTTCATGGAGTTTTTGGTGTTTGGATCTTATCGATGATTTGACCATTACGGATCCATCGTGCCACTCATCACTGATAGCTAGTTAAGGTTGTAGTGGTTCATCATCTCTTATCTTGAGGCTTCTTTCAATGCTTTTGTACATGCGTTTGGTTGGAGATCTGGCACTTATCATCGTGGATCTATATCATTGTGGGCTTTACGTTTGCTATCTTCTTACTGTTACGGTGTTGCTCTTTTTGCTTGTTTGAGATGTCTTACGGTTTAACTGAAATGGTGCTAGTCTTCGTTGACATGGTATATTCGGGTTTTGCTCTTATTTGTTTCATGATCTTGGGCCTTTCATCTGCGTAAACATACGAGTTAGGGTTGTTCAGTGGTATGGGTTCGTGATTTTCCAACTCCACTCTGCGTCTTCTGGTTTGACTTTGCGTATTTTGAGATTATTCATTGTTCCGTCAATCAGTTTGTGCTACTTTGGTTGAATTGTTTTGAAACTTAGATTGGGAGTTCTTTTCTTTTTCCTAGCTATGTTGGTCTATATTCGTCCTCTCCGATCTGATTTCTACAATCTGTGGTTTTTTCCATGGTCTGAATTGGCTTGAAAACTGGATATCCCTTGAATGTAGACAAGTGACATAACTTTGGTCGAGATCAAGTCGTCTGGGAACTCATGTTTCTCTGAGGTTCCTTATCTTGTTTATTTCCATCTGGAAGAAATTGTATATTTGTGAATGATGCCTACTAGTATCATCTTATGTTGTTGTTTCTTTCCTTTTTTTTTTCTTTTGGGTTCTTTTAAGACCCGATTGTAACAACTTAATATTGATTAATCTAAGCGTTACAAAAATCTTCTTTCTTATAAGTTGAATTCACAATCTGCAACATCAACGATGTATATCACACACCTTAGTACAACCCAAGATACAAACGATTTTTACAATCTTTTTAGATCAAACGTTTTTTATATTTCAAAATAAGATATTATGTTTGTTTTGTTATAGTTGATGCGGTTCAAAGCCTTGCAATCAAATTTGATCTTGTTTCTCACCATCCATTATTTGAGGTGTTTTGTAGTTATTCCTCTCTTTTTTCTTCTTATGAATTCCCCTTCTTTATATAGATTGGTCATCTCCTTTAGGTGATGGGACAGCTGAATCGTATTTAGGTAGTTATTGGTGGTTTGATGGCAGCTATGTTTGGTATCACATCTACACCTTCTGAACTGCGTTTTGAACTGTTCCATCATGTGTGTCAGATTGCTTTGTCTGGTTTTGGTAGAAGAAAAAACTACTCTTCCTTTAGATGAACCAGCACTGTTTTTTTAGAGGCTTCGTTCTGCTCCTGTGCCAAACTAATTTGATGACTGTTAAATCTACCTCCTACAATTGATAATAAAAATATTGGAAATTTAGTGATAAATTTAGCGATAGATTACATAATCTCTTATAAAATTTAGAAAACGTCAAATTGCCCTTGTTTTTATGTAGCGATCAGTCTACATGAGCTTCGAGCTAAAGTTTAAGGGCACATGCAGTAGAAGTTTTATCACATAGTCTCTCAGCATCAAAGTGATTATAAAATTGAAAACAAAAAAAATGACAATAAAGAGAAGAAGTGTCCATTGTTGAAGAAACCATACAATAATGCAAGAGACTCAATAGTTCGGTGTCACTACATGAATGTTCTAATTCTCATTTTTTTTTTCATTTTAATAAGATAGCAAAATTATATGAATATTATATCAATGAGGTGTATTTATTTTATCTTAAATAATGACTTATGGTGTCTGTCTAATGATGATGGACCTCCAAACACTTTGGTTATATTATAATTAGGTAGTTCGTGCAGGCAGATCCATCTTTTAACTTGGGTATGGTTCCATGTCATTGTCAACGATATGTGGACATTCTTTTTTATATAGAAGATGAAGTCAACAACACTTAGGCTTAGATTATATTATTATACGTGCGAATCATGATGACTATAGACTTAAGTAAGTAGTCACCAGACGTGCAAGCCATCCTTTTCCGAATCTAAGTATAAATCAATCTGTTTTGGCTTTTTGCCAATATTGTCTTTTCCAAATCACTTCTCATTCATCTTCAGACCAAGCTAAGAAAAATAAATAAAAATGGCGACAGATGTTCTCAGCTTCAGGGACGATAGTAGTCAGGAGGATTGGCATGACTTTGAGGTTCAAGGCCGTGGAGACGAACCCAAGATTCTGATCAAGAAGACAAGTATGCACTCAGACTCCGAGAAACAAATCTCTGTTGATCCTAAATCGCTTTTGTCAAGGAACGGGAGCTTGGACATGATATCCTCAAGGCCTAAAGACATCGAAGACGACGTGGCATTTACTCAGCCGTTAGATCATCAAGATAAGACTAAGTTCATGAGCTGCAGCCTCCCAAACTCAGTAGCCATGTCACCTAGACAAAGCTTGAAGAACAGAACCAAGGAGCAAGTTCTTGACCTAATGCTCGTCCAAGACGCGGCCGCTGCGTTTCGAAGAAGCAAATCTTGTGGTGAAGGATGTGCTTGCCAGCCACCCCTCGATTTAGACATGACGGTGCACAAATCAAGAAATGGACATCATCATCATCATCACCATCACCATCACCATGACTTTTCTTCCTCTAACGCCAAGACTCTCTCTCAGAAGAGTAGCACAAACAACTCTTTCTTCTCGAAAACAGACTCTAACAACAGCAACATCAACACCGCAAATGCGAAAAGCATCAATACGTACCAAGACGGGTTTAAATGCAGCGCCTTGTGTCTCTACCTACCAGGTTTTAGCAAAGGGAAACCTATCAGATCATCTCGTAAAGGTGACTCCTCGTACACTAGAACAACCACACTGACTTCTACTCAATCAATGGCAAGAACCGTTTCCATTAGAGACCCTACGGTGCTGTCCGTTCGAGCCTCGCTAGAGCGGTTCGAGTGCGGTTCATGGACGTCTTCGGCTATGATATACGAGGAAAATGCTGATCTCGGTGGACATTTTTTCGACTTGCCTTCTGAACTGATCAAAGGTGGTCCGGGTGGTAATGATCAAGACGATCCTGTTTCTGCTGCTTTCGTGTTTGACAAGGAACCTAACTTAGAGAAAGAGATCAAAGGTGTTTTGAAGACTTCTGGTTCCAAATCAAGAAGATCTATGGAGTCGCCACGTCACGTTAGGTTCTCGACCTCGTCGCCGGTTTCTTATCCGACGTCTCCGACACATGCAATCACGCCACGGTTGTTACAAACCACCGGGGGTTTTAATGGTTTCTTGGAAGCTCAAACCGTGTGAATAATAAATGGTGTTTTTTCTTAACAATTTATTTATTTATATTAATAAACCAAAGTTAACCATAAATTTCTCTACTACATTATTAACTGTTCGGGGGAATTTTAAACATTTCCACTGTAAAGAAACGAATAAACCGGAAGAGTAAAAAGCATTTTACTTGTTATATGAGGGACTGACAATTTGATATATGCAATAATATATTGGGTAATTTCCAATACTATTTACTCAGATTTTCATATAATTTTTTGATTCTTTGAGCTATGAACGAAGTAGTTAATGATGAGTCGATGACTGCTGGAGTTTTACTTGACATTTAAAAATTCTCTATATACTCCCTTCGTTCTTTATATTTGACTTTTTAGAGAATTTTCTTTTGTTCTGAATTATTTGACGTTTTTGATTTTCTATGTAAAATTTATTAGTAATTAATGTTAGATGACCAATGATATTATAGTTTTTATTTTATTATTAATTGAATTATGATTAAATAAATAATTAATGATATTTTTGTTTAGAAAATAAAATAAAATTAAATGTTTCTTAATTTATGTGTATAATCTTACAATATCAAATATGAAAAACCGGAGAAAGTATTAATAATGGAACTGATTGAATGACAATTTTGAGGAGCATGCTGAATCATTTTCGATCATTTTTTTTTAATTTGACAGACCTTACTAAAATTGTTAAAAAAGTGATATTAAAAAGACTACTTAATACTTTATTATATATCACCAAATTCGAATACGGACTATTTAACTCTTTCGTTTAATGTTTTGATTAATTAATGTATTAAATCTAACTTTTTTTCTTTGAATTTTGATATGCGAATCTGACTAAAAATCTACAAGAATAATTAAAAAAGTAAAAAACATGATTAATTGATTCCTTTGAAGAAGTGTAAGACATGATCTAGAGTTAAATTTAAATTAATAGGAAAGTCATGGTACACAACTTAAGAATCTACATAATGAGCTCACCAAGACTGAATGTTTTATTATATTACATGTTTTATACGTAAAATCAATTATGATGAAGTATATGAAATTTTGAAATGATGTTAAAAAAGAAAGAGAAATTTTCTATCATAGTCTTTTTAGATTCTTTTCACTTAAAAAGTCCTTAAAGAAAAAAAATGATCAAAAGAAATTTTTTTAAAAGGTAAATATACATTTTATCTAGAGTTATAACTAATATAGATTTAGAGTATAAAGTTTTGAAGGTGGGGTTTAAAAAGTTTCAAATAAATAAATAAATATAAAAATTTCAAAATATATATTTTTAAATAATTTTAAAAAGCATTTTCAAATTTCAAAACCAAAATTTGAAGAAAAAATTGATTTTTTTTATAAAATATTTGAATTTGAAAACATATATTTAGACAGTATGTAAAAATTATATTTTTAATTTTTTAAATTTTTATTATTTATTTATATTTATATATCTATAAAACAATAGGATAGAAATACTTTTGCCTTTTTAATAAAACATTTTTCTTCATGTTTGTCTTTGAGTGTTCTTTTAATGACAAAAAATTTAAAATGACCTATTTGAAAAAATTGCCAAAAAATTAAAAATTCGAACACAATTTTGTAAACAATTATCACAATCAAATTACTAAAATAAAACAATAAGAAACATTATTTAATACTTCGTGTCCTGATTATGCTTTAAATTCGAAGCATGTTGAAAAAAATTACAAACACATAATTGATTTTAAATCGCAAACTTGTTATTATTTTAATTATTCTCGTGCGATGATTATCACCTAACTTACTACTATTATTTCAATTTGAACTCTGTGAAAATTAACAATATTTTATGTTTCCTATATATATATTTTACGTCTGATATACACTTTTTGAATAAATTTTCCAACATTTGGAGTGTATCACTTTAATCGCATAGGCCACGTCAAACACATTTAATTTGCAGTGACTGCAATAGTCTTACATCGACAGCATTTCTTCAACAAACCATTCAAACCTTGTACTATATGAACCAACAACAAAATTCCTGTGTTACATTTACTGATTACTTTCTGGGGGGTTGAATACTTGAATCTTAGGGTAACCTTTTATAGGGAGTAAAAACAATTTTCAGAGAATATTGCAGCGCCAGAGTTCGGCCGCTTTCTATTAATAATATTCACGTAAATATTAAATTTGTAACCAAAAAGATCATCAAACATTAATAACTGGACCAATGTCTTGACATGAGACATCACATATATGTATGCACGCATTGATAACCCGTTACCATCAACAATTACTACCTTTTTTCTAGGAAAAAAACAGAAGACTTTCAATCACATTCATGTGAAATCATGAAATGTTAATGTGTTCTTGAATTTGATATATGTATCTTACATTACATGTCGGTTTGAACCTGTGCCGTCACTGACCATCCCTAACCGTATCACAGTGATATTTAATTCCTTAGATTTTTAAGTTAATTGAGGAGTTTAAGCTGAAAGCAATCTTACGAAAACCAGATATGACATTGATTCAGTAAGGAGATCGAATCAATGGTCAGACAGGTCCAACTGATTCAACTAAAATTTTTATTTTGTTTTTAATTAATTAAAAATATAAATTTCAAATTTTATAACTAACTTGTATATTTTTAGTAATATTAAACTGGATTTTGAGATTAAACCAATTCACTAGTTTTTACTAATTTTATCGATTTAAATTTGTTTTTACAGTTTAATTCAAATCTGGCAATCATAGTAATTTACAACTCGCTGGTAAACACCAGAGAGTCCCTTTTTTATCTCTTCCTCTCCCATACCCAAATGCCACATTTGTCAGGAGCCTTTTTAAGGTATGAAGGATTGTAAGTCTTTAAGCTCTGACATAAACCAGTTTCTTAGTTATTTGGAGAAACCTCTGTATTGTCTCCACTGTAGTACAATTTTTTGCTTTTCTTATAAAAAAGTTTGAATCTTCTTAGGTTTATAGGGGACATTAATCAGTTTCTTAGTTACTGTGTTTATTTGGACTATGACAGGAAGTTATGGATTCTTCTTATGTCTGCAAGATACAGCTTCACTATGTTAGAAATCATATCGCAGTCCACACTGTGAATCCTCATGTTTCAGCTCACTAGAGATTACTTTTGACTGGATCAGATTCAGTTTTGAATCTACGGACACATCTCCTTCTACAAAATTCTCACCACCAGACTATGATGCTAAAACCATGGAGACCAAACAGTTTACCCTACATACATCTGAGCCTCAAAAATGGACTTTGATACATCCTAGTTTAACATAAACTATGTAAATTCCTCATACAAATTTATTTACCACTCAGTTCTTGAAAGATGATTTACTGGTATGATTCATTTCAGTGGTTCCTTCAAGAGAATTAAAGTTTTAAAAGCTTTGTTCTCTTGAAATGTCCTTTGCGTAGGTGAATGTAAGCAAGAACACATGCATATGCTACTGGTTAATATCCATAATGTGATATGGTCAAGCACCATTACTGCTTCGCCAGTGAAAAATTTCAAGACTCGGAAGAAGACGAAAATTCACGTAAAAGAAATACAAAAGACTCCCTTAAAATCAACCATAATAATTAATATATAACCAATAGAATCCATCACGTATTTTAAAATTCGGTTAAATCCATTGAAATACTTCTAACTAAAAATTCCAAAGAATTCTTCAATCCAATAACAGCCCCTTTATAGAACTTTCTTTTATCTTCAACGAACGGTTGCTCTAGAAATTTGCGTGGTTACAAACAAAAACAAGGATATAAATATTTTTGTATTGTAATCAATTTCAACCTTTCTCAGGGCATCATGAAATATATATTACCAAGCAAAGTGGAAGCAAGAAATCTAACGAAAGTGATTGCCATGTTAATCTATTTTCAAAACGAACGTTAAACAAATAATTGTGATGGTTCAAAATTGTCGACCATATGTAGTCGCGGAAAGTGGATCCCAGAAGTCCCTTTTATATGTGGGACCTACACTTTTAAGCCCATTCGGTGGTCGTCAAGAAAGCCTAAACGCACGTTCCTCACCTCCAAAAGTAAAGCCATCTTCTTCTGCCGATGTAGATAATAATAAATTATGGCACAAAGCTGTAATAATCAGAAACACAATTATGTCCACAAACGACAAATGATTGTTAATCTTCGCAATTATTTTCACTAGTTTATATACTTAAAAGAGGCATTTCTCTACCAATACAGAATATATACCAAGAGTTTAATTTGTATTTATGAACCCATTCCCAATATAATAAAAGAATACCCCAAAAGAAGACAAAAATAAAGTAAACATCTGCCCCATCTTTGATTAAATTCTAATAGTTATTACACATTCAGTATTCAATTTTCTTTCTATTTTCATTGCCGTGTCCTAAGCAACCGGTCACCGATCGCTCTGATCTCGAAAGTCTTCACGGCAAGGCCAATGTCACGGATCGTAGTGTCCAGCACATAAGGATTGTTCTCGAAAACAACTCGAGAGTCGTTGAAAAGGTGACGGCAAGGCTCACGGCGCTGAGAGATGGATCCGTGGTAGTGAAAGTAACGGATCTTGCTCTCGGCCTTGTGGTATGTTTTGCCTTGTAGGTTCTGAGACATGTGAACACCCGTTGCAAATACATTACTCGGCTGTACTGCGTATTTCCGGTCACGTCTTGGAACTTTCTTGACGTCTCTATATGCCATTTTCTCAATTCCCCAGTTCCTGAAACATAACATAACTTAGCATTTAGATACCAAATCATGTGATGTGAACACATAAGCAACCGACATGGGATACTAATTTGGGATGCACAAAGACTTTTGCAGGCCAAGTATTGACAGAATCAGATGCCTACTATATTATAACTCGAAATGGCCAATCAAAGACTTGTGCTTTTATTATTCTAACGTTACTCACCACATGGGTTTTGGTTAAAGTGTTAATCATTAAACCGACAAGATCATGAAAAACAAAAAAACCAGAGTCATCGAACAGCTGTTCTGTCTTAACAATCAAAATCTAGTTACTACTAGTACTTTTTAATCTGAACTACTTTAAGATTATACTTTTTTACCTGTAAGTTCTGTCTTAACAATTAAAATCTAACAGCTGTTCTGTCTTGACAATCAAAATCTAGTTACTACCAGCACTTTTTAATCTGAATTACTTTTAAGATTATACTAATTTTTACCTGGAAGTTATGTCCTAACAATCAAAATCTACAGCTGTTCTGTCTTCACAATCAAAATCTAGTTACTACCAGTACTTTTTTGATCTGAACTACTTTAAGATTGTAATTTTTACCTGGAAGTTATGTCCTAGCAATCAAAATCTAACAGCTGTTTTGTCTTAACAGTCAAAATCTAGTTACTAGTACTCTACTTTTTAATCTAAACTACTGTAAGATTACAATTTTTACCTGTAAGTTCTCGCCGGACCATCACCGGAGTAACAAATCTTACTACTCATCGGCATCTGCTCAATAGTAAACTGAGAATACTCCTCCAAAGACTCCATCACCGACGTAATCGTCTCCTTCTCCGGAACATAAATAAACTCATCAACATCAAAGAAGAACATCCACTTCGACATGAACCTATACCTATGCAAACAATCATTCACAACCATGAACTGATTATGATAATACCCATCGAACCGTTCTTGCTCCCTGATATCATGCAACGTGACTCTCCCTAGCTCAATCCACGGCCTCAGAACCTCGAACACTTCCTCGTGTATCCCACCGGCGTCGTGGAGCACGAAATGCGACCGTTCTCCGAAGAACCTCACGTGGTAAGCGATCCATTCTCTTACACGTTGTGGGCTTAGGTTCCCGTAGAGAGACGAGCCGCAGTAGAGGTAATCATACTTCTTCTTGGTTGAGTTGAAGAGGGTGAAGTCGACGGTGTTTGGTGGTTCCGTTAGGACAGGGATTGAGTCGGTGAGGTTACGGTCTGGATCTCCGGTGGTGGCGTGGAGGATGAGATTCCCGCCGGTGTTTTGATGGTTCACGGCGGTGGTTGATGGGAAAGTGCAGTTCACGACGACGGTTGTGTAGATCCGTCCGTATCCCCAGTCGGTTAAGATTTTAAACCCGGTAGTAGAAACCGGGTCCTGAGTCGGGTCGAGAGGGACCCATTCGCAGCGGTAAGAAGGATGGCCGTACACGTGGAGGGGTTTTGAAGATAAGCCGATAACGGCGAATGTGTTGACGCCGCCTCTGTAAGCGCTCATCGTGACGAAGTTATAAGCTGCGGAGCCGTGGCCAGTAAACGTCCGTTTAATAACGCCGTTATCTAAAACTCTGTCTAGCTCCGTCGTTGTGTTCTCGGGTAATATGGTGGTGGTGTTAACGGTGACGGCGGAGGAGAAGCGTGAGATGCAGAAGCGGAAGTTTGAGGTGGAGAGTGAGAAGGAAGAAGGTATGAATGGTAAGAGAGTGGCTAAAGTGAATATAACAAGTAACGCCATGAAGATGAGCTTGAGCTCTGTGGAGAAGCTCCATATGAAGCTGACGAGGAGCTTCTTCTCCTTATTAGGGTGTTGCTCTTTGTCTTTGACCATGGTGATTGATACTCTCTTGTTCAGTACTGGATCTGACTCGAGAGAGGATGAATAAAAAGGAAGAGGAAGAAGCAGAAGTGAGTAGATTCGTTTTCTTTAGTGTGTCTCTCTCTGTTCCAACGAGTCGACGAGTCGAGTCGCTTTCTGTTTTAGTCTCTGTCTTTTTTGTACACCTGTTCTGCTTTGTCTTGTTCCTTGAGGTTGCGTTTATATTTATTATTAGTGAATTTTGGAAAAAATGCAGTTTCTATGATATTTCCCGAATATGCTTAGTATATTTTATGAGTCATTTTAGTAAAGGGTCTTTCTTTTCGTTTTACAATCTTTGTATCTTATTAGTGACAAGAGAAGGACTGATGAAAACAATTTATAAAAGATTACTAGAATTAGACAAAGCACTGAGTCCATAACTAGAGCAGCAAAACATTCCTATGCAGGGACGTTTTTTTGTTGTTGTTGATTTAAGAGACTTATTGATTTATGTATTTTATGTATTTAGAAATTTATCTAGTATTTTAGTGTATTCAGTGTATTTTTAAATTTAACATATAAATTTTAATTAATATTTATAAATCTAAATTTTCTTCAGATTCGAATCTTTGTATTTTTAACAAAAAAAATCCATACAAAACTATTATGAATTCAAATACGTTAGTAATTCTTGATAACTGAATAACACTTGGTTTTAATTATAATTTATAAATCATGAAATTAATAACACATATTTTTAATATAGATTTTAAAATCATATAACCAATAACACTTGATCTAATTTAAGTTTCTAAATTCATTAAATACATGAAACAAAAACCTCCACTTAAGCAGGAGTAAGACTATAGAAATGTTCAATTAGTAAATCTTGGTATTTTTAGTGAGAAAGGTGATGAAATTAAACCGAATATATTTGGGTGTGTGGGTTAGTTAGATTTCGATTCAATTATGGGTTTTCTAATAATGAATTTCAGTCTACTTAAAATTGTAAGAAATACAGCGGAGTAAAATTCTAGTTCAACTTAACAATTAAACCAAAAATTAAAAATCTTATTCATCTTTTTGACATTTTTGAATTGAACTTCAAAAACTGGATTTAGCTCCGTTGAATATTCATATAAATCTAAGGTTTGATGACATTATTTCATTATTGTTATTTCCAAAATGTATTTTTTGTTCCCTCTCCGAATATTCCTCTTTCCGTATTATTTTGACTTGCAGACGCAACAAAGAAAACCGTATAAGAAGAGACGAATGAACATAGTGGCGATCATGAGACTATGGGCTGCAGCGCGTGGATTGGACCCAAGTAAATGTGTCATCGACATGTACTAAACGCCAAAGTCATGGAGTATTATTTAACAACATAAATATTTTATGATACCTATTATTAAGGCGGCCAACATGTATCCAACGAGCATTAGAAAGCAAAGACAGCTTTCTCAATGATTTGTCTCGTTTTCGTTACACTATTTGGTAATT